>JAYKAV010000322.1:1842773-1865144 GCA_035582835.1 Phoebastria nigripes
ATCATCATCATCATCATCATCATTATTTTCCCTTCATTTTCTGTTTTATTAAACTGTCTTTATCTCAATCCACAAATTTTACCTTTTTTTTTTCCGATTCTCTCCCCCATCCCACTGAGGGGAGGGGGAGTGAGCAAGCGGCTGTGTGGTGTTTGGCTGCCTGCCGGGTTAAACCACAACACCTACATACTCATGGCAAGAATCTCCTCCAAACTATAAATTAATGAACAATTTAACCTGGAGAAGCCAGGAGAAAAGTGCATCATGTGTACTTAGCGTTCTATTTAACTTTTCATGTGTTCATGTCATACAGTACAAGCCAGTTGGTAAAATATTTTGGGGTTTTTTATATGCATGGGGCAGGGGATGCTATTATAAAGAAAAAATATCTACCAGAATCTTAAAAACTGCTATGTTGACACRCATTCCTGGAGTCACATATTTTTTTCTCTATTTAATGTCAGTTCTTACGAATGTTGATTTCACATGTCTACAAGCCTAATCCTAATAATAGGAGAGATTCAACCGTTCTCATAAGGAATTTCAAATAATACTAACACCAGCAGTTGTATACAAAAAAATGGAAAACAAGAGCATTATTTATTGTATCCTTTTACTGTTTGCAGAAACATTTGTGGTACATTAGAGACTAGTAACTTGAATTTGCTTTCATAAGTTATTACAGATGATCTATATAGGCTAGAAACAGAATTTTCCATTTATCCTTTGTCTCTGAGAATAAGAAAATATAAGTAGACAAATATAACAATCTAGGAAATCTTGGTGCTTTCCTGCATCATTATAATGAGGCATTTTAAGTGCCATAAGACTGTGTACAGAAAGATAGTAGAAGCTGTATCATTTCCTATTACAATTGCATAGAGATGAAGAAGCCTTCTGTATTCATGATTATGCTATACAGAATAAATGATGAAACAGGGAAWATTTAATTTATTCCTCAGCCTGACAGAAGAGGAAGACTGAATATTGGAAATTTTGTATATTTTTCTTGCAGTTATAACTTTCTGATAAAGTTCCAGCAATACAGATGCATAAAGTTTGGGTGTCACTCAGACCCTGCAGACAAAGAGGAATGTGACTTGGGCAGACTTTTGCAGATGAAATTGCCATGCAGTATGGCTATGACAACACTAGAAGGTGCCCTATGGGTTTCTCTGCAGTGTGGCACCAATCGCYCCCTCTCGGTAGGCTCCTGAATACTATTCCTGGAATAACACCCAAGCTGAAAGAGTCCATCCTCGCCTGCCTTGTAGGTCCATTTCAAGTCCCAAGAGTTTCCAATCACARCCAAGCCTGGGACACCATTCTTCATGGCACCTAACCCACAGCTCCTGCACACAGTCCACCATCATTTATCTGCTCTATCCATGCCATGGTATCCCACCACCAAAATAACAGGCACCGYCCGATTTACATACACTACTCTCCACTAGCACCTCTTAACACAGGGGAGGATAAAAACCTGGTCCAGACATCTGAGACCATCAGTCTTGCTTGCTGTTCTTCCAGTGCACCTGCACCTCACCCCACGCAGGGATAATTTTTGGAGCTGAGGCTCAAACGTAATGCAAGCTACATTAGAGCAAGCCCTTTGCAATCCTCCTACCTCCATCACAGATGCTTTCCAGTTGGGTTTCTATGGACTAGAAATGCATGGTAATGGAGAGAGCTGGTCTTCTTACTTGTGTGCAGCTTGGGAAGTAAGGAGGAGGCAAGCAGGAACCTTGGTATGATGAAAGAACCTGGGCACATAGGCTGTGCTATGTTGTATTGTCAAACACAAAATTTCCATCTATCAATCAARTCAGTCTTGGGGTTGCCTACTACTGTTTGAGAAAGCCTGTTGAAATTCCTCATAAGGGCTGGATATTCTGGAAATTTCCTGCCAGGCATATCAGCTAGACCTTCCTCATGCTGCCCAAGGGCAGCCCAAACACAAGACTTGGTGGATGAGGAGGGATTTTGCTAGGGTACCTTCTGCACATCCATAGATGGGTTTTGGTAATGAGCCTGCTGTCCATCCCCTGAGCTGCTCCTGCATCTAACCTCACAAYCCAAGTAACAGGTCTGTAGCACATCCCTTCCCTGGAAATCTCACCTTGCATGATGCCTAACTGATTTAGAAGACCTTAAAGAAGTTTTTAAACAAAGCTCTTTAAATAGCACCAATGGAAAATTCAGGGCTACTCTTCTCCTTTTTCTTCTCATGCATTCCCTTTGTGAAATGAAGGTGTTCAAGAGAGGCGATTCCTGCATACTTAATTTGACAATCTTCATGAGTCAAAGKGAGCTTACCCCAAGCAGTTTGGTTGTAGCTGACTGATGCTTGCCTATTGCCTCTGCTGGCAGAGTAATGTTTATGTGATTTACAGTAAGGTGCAGCAGAAGTGCAGATGTACTCTGCCAAAGTCTTCATGGGGAAAAGCCTTTTATAAGTTTTTTTTAGAAAGTAACATTTGTATTGAGCAAAAATTAAAGGAGGCTGGTATCCTCTGTAATTTGTATTTTAAAGTTTCACTACTTTAGGGAAATTTGAAGCCAGGGAGTAGGAAGCCAAGTTTGATCATATGTTCTTTGGTACTTTTGATTGATCTGTGCTGTCATTTGGGATGTATACATTAATTACCCTCAAAGTCCTGTTTTCTTGAGCAGCCTTATAAGAAATTCAAAATAATCAATGTTCATATAAAATGATTTAGGCAGAACTGGAGAGGCTGGAAGTTGTTTTATGAAGCACCAGGTGTTCTTCCTTTTCTCATCACCTGTTATTTCTTTCAGCATTATTTTTTTCATTATTATTTCTCTTACTCCAGGGCAACATGCTCTCCTGTGATTTTTCTTTCAGCCTGCTTCTCAAAGGGGACCCATGCAATTTGCCTGGCTCTTTCCTCCAGCTACTCCCTGAAGTCTTCCTACTTTTCTCCGTGTACACATTCCTTTCTCTATTTTGCCATTTGCTTTTCTATAGCTGTATTTCCTTCAGCCCAGGCTTCCAACAGGGCTGTCTTCCTCTGGCTGAAATATCTGCCAAGTATCAATGTGGAGGAAGAGACCTAAGTGAGTTAGATTGTAGGGGCTCAAAACCAGAAGAGTTATTGTAGATCAGCTCAGCTATGGTAACTAATTCCACTTAGTGCAGAAGGCAACTGAAGGAGGATTAAACTAAACCATACCTCAGTGTTTTTGCTAAGCGTGAGGAGCATAGGCAAGTATGGCTTCTGCAGCCTGGTTGCAGAATAAAAGCATTATGAGCTGCTATACTGGGATTGTGTGCTCAAACTTTTAAAAAGCTCCATTGTTTATCTTGAAACTCTTGACTAATGGCTTAATTACTGTGTCAGAATAACTTTCTGAGGAGAAACCTGATAATAGAGGCTTCTATTATCTAGTMGAACAAGAACTGATGATGGGAAGATCTCTTACTATGCTTTTAGTCTATTATTAGGAATATGGTAGAATTCTCAATAGTGATGAAGAATAAGCAGAAGTATTTGCTAAACTTTTCTAATTGGTGGTATGCAATATAGATCATTAATTTCTCTCCTCTGATGATAATGATACTAATCAAAGATTATATTAAACCAAAACAATAAATGTTAAACATTTTTAAATAGCAGATACAAACAATTTGCATTTAGAAGCTTTAAAAATGCTTAAGAACTCTCTAAGTAATTTATGTTGACTTAAAATGTGCTTTAGAAATTTGAAAGATTAAATTATTATGAAATTTAAAACAAGTAAACTGAATGACACAGTCAATTCCAGGCTTGCCAATCTGACACTGATCTGAATCAGATAAAGAACATCTTAGTCTAATAATAAAAAACTGAAAGAGCAGAACAAATAACACAAACATCCAGAAAATAGGTCGCATCAGCCTCTGTTGACATCACTTTTATAAGTTCAGTAGATACAAGTGAAACTGGTGGAATATCTCTAGAACTGTGTAAGGCATTTTAATAGATACAAAATGATGTCTTGATCAGTAGAACAAGAAAGATTGAAGGCGTGAAGTCAGCAGAAAATAACATGACCACACTTGCACAATAGAGAACATGATCTGCAGAGGCATCCTGAAATGAACCCACAGGTGATGACTGATATTCAGCTGGCAAAAAGGGTTAATGCAGTCTTCCAGTGTTTAAACAGTGAAATATGTTGTTGGAGCTTCCGTATTTATTATTGTGGTAACTGCTACTGAAACACCCCCAGTTCAAGAAAGATGTTGATAATGTAGGAAAGCACTGGAGAAGAATACAGGAATAAATAAGGATATGGAAAGCATGTTTTATGGAAATATATAAGTACTTGATTCAGTTGACAAGCACTTCTTCAATTTAGTTTGCATATCAAAAGCTAATGGCTCATATACAACTTCACCCTAAGAGAAAAGACAATAATGATCAATAGGGGTAAACTATTGGAAGTTTTGGTGAATTTTCTATCACCAGAGTATTTCCTTTTCAAGGCTGGAAGTTCTCAGCAATATTGTACAGTTTGATGGTTTGCTGCCTATAAAAGCTGTGATCCCCACCCACATTAAACCATGAAGAAAAAGTACTTGGGGTGACCTCTGAGAGGTAGGAATGCTCCTCTTACAAACAGCAAACAACAACCTGGTTTAGTTCATGGAAACAGAGGTCACAGGTTTTCTGCAAAGACTCTGTCTCCATCACAACTCCTATGTCTCTATTTCTTTCACATGGGCTCCATGTAAAAAGAAAGAAGGCCTCGTGGAGCCATGCTGGCAGAGATAACTCCTAGTACTCCTACGTGCATCCCTGGATTTTCCTAGATGATCATTACTGCAAATTTGCATAGAATTGCTTAGTCTAAAACCTACTACAGGCAATGAGTCTTCAGTTCAGACCTCTGTGAAATAAGATGGCCATAATCACAAGAAAAATACATAGAAGTGTATTAATGGAATAAATTCCAAGTTGTTTTACACTCCTAGCATATTTAAACTGATAATTTTCAAGGGTACTGAAGGGGTTTTTTAACAAATTCAGATGAACATACTTCAGCGTTTTCAGGGTTTTTTGCGAGTCTTAAATTGCGTTGTTCTTGATGCAGATGGGTGAAACAAATGAGTGTAAAGTTCTACCTGCATGCTACCAAAACACATTTGAAAGCATGACCTCAAAGCTCTTGGTGAGATAAAACAGCACCACAATTTGTAACAGGAATATGTACACCATGTTGTGTAAGAAAGTTAAAGAAAAAGAGGAGGGAAGGATAAAAACTAATTTTTTACAAATTTAAATTCTTATTCAGTTTTGAAGAGAGGGCTAGGAAAACTTCATCTTAGTAAAAGATAAGCAGTGATGTTACTTTGAGTACCCTGTGTTTAGTCATGTATCTAACCTAACCTCACCTTTGAATTAATGTGCAGCGCTTTCTTATTAGTTCCAGCTCCTTTCAAAGGCTTTACGGTTATACCAGTTTTTAGATTCAAAGTGCCATTATGCTAAACAGTTACAGTCACATCTTAACTGATAGTACTAAGAGGAATATATGTAAGTTACTAAAACATGGCCCATGCTTGGACTAATCACATGAATATTGCAGGCACACATTATTCTGCTCAGGGAAACAGAAAATTTCATTGCTAATTGTTCATAAAAGGTTTATTTAACTGGAATTTACATTTCTTTAAGTGACACTTCCAGACAGAGAATGTCTAATCTCTCATTAAAGTACCTTTTATTAATAATTAGTTAGTGCATATCAATTAATTTGTCAGAGACAATTTCCTTCCTTTCACCATCCTTTTTGTATAATAGCTTGTCTGCATAAACTTGTTTTTTGTCTTCTGTTCTGAAAAGTTGGTCTTAGGAGACAGGTAAAGAATAAATWATAAAAAAATCCAGAGTATATTCACTAATGCCGAGCCAACCTTGTTAATGCCAGACTGAATAGAGAAAATCTAGCATGAAGAAATTGATTACCCTGATTTTAGACTCTGTGTGGCCTCAAATTAAAAACAGTCCTGAAACAGGACCATACTTCTCACTACGTATACGTTCCTGCTGCAATAAGCACTTGTGCAGCAAACATAAATCAGGGAAAATAAGATCCCATTCTGAACCATTTTACACCATAGCATAACTGTTAAGGCCAAGGAGGGGCAAGGAGATTTATTCCATTAAGAACTACTGCAAGTCAGTTTCACAGCAAGAAGTCAGAGCTTCCCTCACCACAAGAGATCTTCATGTTCTTAACACGTTCCTGTGAATCAACATCTTTATTTTTTATAATTGCAGAGAACAATCCTGGATTCCTAACATCCATTTTGGATAACCTGCATTTCAATTAGAGAAAGATGTATTAATTATTAATCCGGGTATTATTTTTGTTCCTTTTATTTGTGGTGCAGTTAATGTCAACTGCTAGATGGCCAACCAGCTACTTGATATGGCAAAACAATGCATGGGGCAATTGCTGCCTGTCAGGAAAGGGTTCAAGGTTATCAGCTCACCGAGCCTGTGCACTGGGATGCTGAAGAAGTGTGATCAGGCAGGGCTGGAGCAGTGTGGGAAAGAGTGGCTGCTCACAGGTAAAAAGCAGAAGGGGGAAGGGAGGGCAGGAGGTATGCCAAGAGTGGGAAGCTCTGCCATACACCTTTGGCTTGAAGGTATTTTGGGTGTATATAGTATCTATATAAAGAACAAAGACCTGGCTACCCCATGAGGGGTGATTTACCAAGATGGGGATTTCAATGAAAAGCTGCACCTTATGCACGACAAAAACTCTTTACCCTGAGACAAGAGTGATGGTGTGCTGTATCTTTGGACAGAAAGCAAGAAATCTAATTGTCTCTGAAGCATGTGGGCTGCCAGTAGCTGGAGGCAAGCCTTGAAAGGATGCCATTAATATGGGTGGCCCATTCTTCCAAGATGTTTGTTTGTAAATGTCTCTCTTGGCATACATTACTGTGAACTTAGGAAACTTCATTAACTGGTCTCACATCCTGTATGATGAACGTACTGAGGCTCCAGAGATTGAAGGGCAAAGGGAAGATGAAAAAGCAGTGCTGAATGAAAGGTTTTTTTAACTAAAAAGAAATCGGGTAGAATAGACAAACTGGAAACACTGAACACTGGAGGCCTGAGGCTTAAACAAACTAGCTCTCTGTCAGAAACTCAGGAGACATCTTTGCTGTTGAAAATATACAGGGTTACAAGCAAACTCCCTTTTTGCCCATAGTTACCAGGCAAAACTCCTTAGAGTGCTAACAGGTGAGAGTTGAAGCCTTTGGCATGTGGGAATAAAAGTACTGCTGGCCCCTGCCCTGGCTGTCCTGCACAATGTGCTATGTTGGCACAAGTACGCTATGCACTGAAACATGTAGGTAGACCTCCATCCTGCTCCATCCCCTCTGCTGCACAGGCAGCAAGCTCTGCTGGAAGGCTGGGGAAGACAGTTGGCACGGCTGTGACCTAACCGCTCCTCACTCCTGAGAGAAAACGGCCTCAAGTTGAGCCAGGGGAGGTTTAGATTGGATATCAGGAAGAATTTCTTCACTGAAAGGGTTGTCAAGCATTGACAAGTCACCAAGTTGAGTCACCATCCCTGGAGGTATTTAAGAGACCTGTAGATGTGGTGCTTAGGGACGTGGTTTAGTGGTGGACTTGGCAGTGTTAGGTTAACAGTCGGACTTGATGATCTTAAAGGTTTTTTCCAACCTAAACAATTCTATATTCTATGATTCTATAGGGGAATACAGTATTCTTCAGTTCCCATGACTGACTTTTTATTCCCTGTATCTTTCCTGGGCATTCCTGAGACCAGTTTTTTAAGGCACAAAGTCAGGCTGAGAACTGCAGGATTTGGTTAGGATGACTGGGAATGTGATAAACTGTGTGGAAATTGCTTTTAAATTACTATTTAGTGTGATGCAAGATAGGCTTTATCTCCCCTTTTCTCTTCTCCTTTCCCACTTACTTATTTTTTGAACACTTGATAATTACCTAAGTGAGGGAATACAAAGTACCGATTTGTGTTTTTCAGTCTGCCAACATAATAAATGTTTACAGAGTTTTATTTTTAATCTTTAACAATAGAAAAACAGATGGCATGAGTAATTCTGTAGTGTCCTGTGCACTATCAGTATTCTCAGAATTGTATGTACACTAACCTTAACACAATCTCACAGCGCGGCAGGGAGGGGAGGGGGAATATCGTGGCAGCTGTGTTGGTATTTTGTTACAGTGTAGTGGCCATTTCTGCATGCACAGAATCAGACAATCAGAGAAAGACTCATCGAATTGTGTAGGTTGGAAGAGACCCCTGAGGCCACCTTCTCCACCCTCCTGCTCAAAGCAGGGCCTTTTAGAGCAGGTTGCTTAGGGCCACATACAATCAAGTCTTGAATATCTCCAAGGATGGAGAACCCACGGACCCTCTGGGTCACCTGCTCTAGTGTTTGGCCACCCTCACAGTGAACATATTTCCTACTGTCCAATGGGAATTTCCATTATTACAGCCTCTGTCCCCTCTCATCCTATCACTGTGCAACGCCAAGAAGAGTCTGGCTCCATCTTCTCTACAACCATCCACTACATAGTTGCAGACAGAGCAACTGTCTCCCCTGAGCCTTCTCTCCTTTAGGCTGAACAAACCCATTTCTCTCAGCCTCTCCTTGTATGCCATGTGCTCCAGCCACCCCCCAAACATCTTGGTGGACCTCCATGGCACCTCAGGCATCCGCCAAAGCTGAAATTTTCAGTGTAAACTCTGCTTCATAGAACATGCGATTCCCTTGCCCAACTGATCCAGTCCCCAATCACATTCCACACAGTCAGACAGCAAAAAATGATGAACCCTCATAAACAGGACGTGCATCTTTCATGCCAGTTTTTCTCAGTATTTACTCTCACAGACATTTTGGGTCACCTTTGGGGAGCCTGTAACACCTAGAGGCCTGATACTTCATCTAGTTCAGAAGGAAAATGTGAGAGACACAGCACAGCTAGGGAAAAATATCTGCTTGATTCAAGTCTCTCCTCCTTCCCAGGAAGTGTTTAGACAATCTTCTGCATCTCCCCTCAACCTACTCTCTCTTGGGGTTTTTTGCGGTTTCCCACTCCTCATACTTTGCAGACCTGATTATTTCCATTACTTTCCTATTTATCAATAGTCTGTGTCTGTTTAAAGTGGAATAAAACTCAAAAACCTAAAGTTAGTGGTTTACTCCTGTTGGACGTGAACAAAGCAGTGACAGTTCTTGACGTGGTCACTCCATCTGCACGGGATTTCAGCTACTGCACTTAGATATAGCTCCTTGGTGCATGGGGCTAAGCTAATCCTTTATGCTTTGTGCAGAAGACAACATTAGTTCAATCAAATGGAAGTTCATCTAACGTGCCTAAAAGTGTTAGTTCTCTTCCTTAGGGCTGCACCTTGAATGCAGGGGCATGTAGGCTTACAAATACTGAGAAGTGATTATTGTAATAGCCAACATGAACTGGAATTACAGCCCGACCAAGGGATTTCTTTCTTTCTATGCACAGTTCATTTCGTAATTGTTTTCCATACAAATGTGATGTGAACTTAGCCTTAATTAACCACAGGCTGTATTTCATGCTCATTCTCTTGGAAAGTGCAAAACATGTTGTTCCAAGTTTGCAAATTTAAGTATAAATTTATTTCAGTTTAAGGGTAAAATTATTAACTTAATTTAAAAGGAAATATGGCTTATACTTTGGGTCTTCTTTTTGTTTTCTTGCCTGTCACTGAATAACTATTGTTTGCTTTTGATATAAGTGCTGTCTCATGTCAGTGCATCAGTACTCTTAAATGGCTTGCTGGGGTTTTGTGCAAAACATTTAAGGATAGATGTGGATATGCAGCATATTTGCTACTCTAGTGATTTCCATTTAAAAAGACACATTGCCTGTAAAGCTGCATTAATTTTCATTCAAAATCCACTTTACTAAAAGTATATAGTTTGAATTCTTTTAACTCATGAGTACAAACAATTCATCCTTGTATTCTTACATGGCATTTCTGCCACTCCTTTCCTCTGTTTGTAT
The DNA here is from genome assembly GCA_035582835.1 of Phoebastria nigripes. Lineage (NCBI taxonomy): Eukaryota > Metazoa > Chordata > Aves > Procellariiformes > Diomedeidae > Phoebastria > Phoebastria nigripes. The sequence goes on from JAYKAV010000322.1 coordinate 1,852,832, forward strand.
TCCATAATAGCTTTTGTTTTCTCTGTTGCTTCTCCCTAGCAATTTATTTAATTTATCCTTAAGTGCATCCAAATATTTGATCACAAAACTCAAATAGCAGCTCTGCCAATTAGAGGGAAACAACTTTGATGTGCCTGATTACAGATGAAACAAAACCAAATGTGGGTACCTACAAGAAAGAATATCAAGCAGAAAGACAAACAGGCAAGATAACAATCTTTCGGTTGTGAAGTCATGACAAATTTAGGGGGATGAAGAGGTCACATCCTATGGAGGCAATGTGAAGTAAAATAAATAAATATAATGAAATGGAGCAAGATTGATAGGCAGAAGAAAATACTGAAAGTAATTAGTTTTTAATTCAGAAAAGTTCTTCCTAAAGGAGGTTTACGTAAGGGGCTGATGTATAATACTAAATAGTAAAACTGCCAGTGACAATGATCGTCTGGCAATACATGCTCAGCATGTGTCAAAATAAATTAGTTGTAAAGTAGGATTTGCAAAGAAAAATTTAGATTGATAACAAAATTAAGCAACAAATCAATAGATAATGATGAAAAGATTTAATTTAATTTTTTTCCTTTTCTATGAAATTCTTTGATAATGTTTCAAAATAAAGAAATAAAAAATATATTTCTTGAATATTTAAAAAGCAGAATAGTCCCACAATAATTTCTTATCCTCAGTGTGCTATGTGCAGGGCCTAATCCCAAAACCATTTGATGTTTTAGGCTATCTCTCCATGGATTTTAATGGTGATGGGATTCCTAAGGTCCCTTGAGCAGGCATTCCCAGTCTGGGACACATGTTAGCAGTAGGGTAGGGAGCTTGTCCTATTTGCTTCCTAATACTTCTAACACAGGTGATATCACAGTAACAAACCACAAGAACTGCTGTCCAAGTGCCCGTGTTGAGTCTTTGTTCCCTTTTCACCAAAGCTAATATGAAATATGACGTAAATTCAAGGAATGAAATAAAGGTTAAAAGTTGAGGTATGAAATAATAAGAGATTTATGTATCAATGGATAGAAAAAGTGGGGACTATTTAATCCAGGGGGGTGGTCGGGCAACAGAGCAAAAAGGTCCTCCAGAGTCATGTTAAGGAAAGAAGGGTACTTCATGACCACAGATTTTTGTCATATTCCTAACACAACCCATTAAAACTCACTGGAAAACTACATCCTATTTAGTGCATTGACACATCTTGACAGGAGTCAGAAATATTCTTCTTCTTCATTTGTAACAATAAATAAATTGTCCAAATGTTCATTTAACGCCAAACAGAATTCATCTGATCTTGAAAACTAAACAGTTCTAGACGCAGTTTTTGGCCGGGAGATTTCCCAGATGCCATAAGCACAGGCCATGAATTGTGGCTGAATGCTTGGCAAATGCCAGACCACAGAAATCAAATGAGTGGAAAGACTTCTTTTGGCCCAATCACAGCTGCTGATTTCACAGATGGGAATACTTTGGTTTTAGTGGGGCCTTGTGACATACTCAATTCTGACAACTGCCAGAGGCAGAACTGAGTGATCTGACCCAGGCTGTCAACTTCCAGTCTTTTATGACACCATTGGGTGAAAAATGGGACATGTGAGCAAAGTACAGTCATGTTGGAAGGCAAAATTCACGGCAGACCGATTAGCGTTATTATTTGAATTTCTGACTTTTCATACCTTGATATTAAGTATTTCAAAATAATAATCTTTATACAATGCTTAAAAATATATTTGTCTCATCTGACACCCCAAATCTTCATTTCCCAAGCTGTCAATTTGTCATGTACTTTGTGGTCACAGTGAGGATTCACAGCTTTTGGGCAGAGACTAATTTGTTTCACGTTGGTATAAACAGGGAATCATTTGTTTGATGTCAGCAGAATGACAGCAAGGCAACACAAGTGACTGGAACCAGGTCCTCCATCTGTAAGGCTTTTTTGACTTGATGATGATAACCAAATAAGACATACCCAGATTCCCAGAAGTATTTTTATGAACAACTGTCAAGTTAGTTAAAAGCAGAATCTAGAAGCCGAGATTAACAAATTGTCTCCATCCATGTTTTATTGCACAGCAGATAAATATTTTAATGAAAGCCTTTAAAATGTGAATCCTTTTATGGAGTTAAAGAAAAATCACATTACCCATCATAATGGAGAACATTACAAATTCAAATCACTTGAGGCTTAAAAGTGCTCTGTTTTTATGGCTTTTACAGTACTTTATTTCTTGCAAGTGTTACACAAACAATATTTGCTTTGCAGAGGTACAGGTCGCCACTAGACAAACACTGCAGAAGTGTCTGTGACTCTCTCTTCCACCCCTTCCTCCCCCATCCCCACTCACCCAGCTGCTGGCTGCTGCTCCCTCAGTTCACCCACATGAACAAATTTCGTGATACTCCTCAAGGGATTTGTTTAAGGCTGCAAGAGCTTCTTCGAAGAGCACCCAGGGGTAACAGAAGGAAAGCAGCTGACTCCACACTGAAGCTGATGAGGCATGCTCATCTACCTTCTCCTGCTGGCTGAGATGAGGGTGGAAACTTTTGGCTATAAAGAGGAGATGGATTACCTTAAATTTCATGTACCATTTTCATCTCAGTGATTTGACCAAAAGCCTTATTCAAGTGTTTCCTCCAGACTAGAAAACTGAAATGAGCATACTTTGCCCAAGATATCAAGACAAATGTTAGAAATGCAGCTATCTGTACTGTTTCTCCTGTTTCCTATCCGCCAGACTGCACCGTTTCATGTCTTTTGTGAAATGTTGCAGAACAAAAGTAAGAATCATAGAATCATAGAATCATTAAGGTTGGAAAAGACCTCTAAGATCATCAAGTCCAACCATCAACCCAATACCACCATGCCCCACTAAACCATGTCCCTAAGCGCCTCATCTACACGTCTTTTAAATACTTCCAGGGATGGTGACTCATCTACTTCCCTGGGCAGCCTGTTCCAATGTTTAACCACTCTTTCAGTAAAGAAATTTTTCCTAAGGTCCAATCTAAACCTCCCCTGGCACAACTTGAGGCCATTTCCTCTCGTCCTATCGCTAGTTGCTTGGCAGAAGAGACCAACACCCACCTCGCTGCAACCTCCTTTCAGGTAGTTGTAGAGGGCAATAAGGTCTCCCCTCAGCCTCCTCTTCTCCAGGCTAAACAGTCCCAGTTCCCTCAGCCGCTCCTCGTAAGACTTGCTCTCCAGACCCTTCACCAGCTTTGTTGCCCTCCTCTGGACATGCTCCAGCACCTCAATGTCCTTCTTGTAGTGAGGGGCCCAAAACTGAACACAGTATTCGAGGTGCGGCCTCACCAGTGCCGAGTACAGGGGGACAATCACTTCCCTACTCCTGCTGGCCACACTATTTCTGATACAGGCCAGGATGCCATTGGCCTTCTTGGCCACGTGGGCACACTGCTGGCTCATGTTCAGCCGGCTGTCAACCAGCACCCCCAGGTCCTTTTCCGACAGGCAGCTTTCCAGCCACTCTTCCCCCAGCCTGTAGCGTTGCATGGGGTTGTTGTGGCCAAAGTGCAGGACCCGGCACTTGGCCTGGTTGAACCTCATGCAGTTGGCCTCAGCCCATCGATGCAGCCTGTCCAGGTCCCTCTGCAGAGCCTTCCTACCCTCGAGCAGATCGACACTCCCGCCCAGCTTGGTGTCGTCTGCAAACTTACTGAGGGAGCACTCAATCCCCTCGTCCAGATCGTTAATAAAGATATTGAACAAGACCAGCCCCAAAACGGAGCCCTGGGGGACACCGCTCGTGACCGGCCGCCAAGTGGACTTCGCTCCATTCACCACAACTCTCTGGGCCCAGCCGCCCAGCCAGTTTTTTACCCAGCGCAGAGTACACCTGTCTAGGCCATGAGCCGCCAGCTTCTCTAGGAGAATGCTGTGGGAGACAGTGTCGAAGGCTTTACTGAAGTCCAGGTAGACCACATCCACAGCCTTTCCCTCATCCACTAGGCGGGTCACCTGGTCATAGAAGGAGATCAGGTTGGTCAAGCAGGAACTGCCCTTCATGAACCCATGCTGGCTGGGCCTGATCCCCTGGTTGTCCTGCACAAGGCTTGCGAGCGCCCCCAAGATGAACCGCTCCAGAATCTTCCCCGGCACCGAGGTCAGGCTGACAGGCCTGTAGTTCCCCGGGTCCTCCTTCCGGCCCTTCTTGTAGATGGGCGTCACATTGGCAAGCCTCCAGTCGTCCGGGACCTCCCCTGTTAACCAGGACCGCTGATAAATGATGGAGAGTGGCTTGGCAAGCTCCTCCGCCAGCTCCCTCAGCACTCTCGGGTGGATCCCATCCGGCCCCATGGACTTGTGAGCGTCCAGGTGGCGTAGCAGGTCGTTCACCGCTTCCTCTTGGATTATGGGGGGGTTATCCTGCTCACCGGGATGAACCCTTCATGCAAGGCTGATTGTCCCCTGGATTTGTACAAACAGCAAAAGGTCAGCAACATGCTACCTTGCTTCCAGTTAGGTGTTTTTGGAGACCTCTGTCTTCATACTAGTCCATTAGGAATAGATTCACAAGCATTAGGAATAGTCTACAAAAATTGACTTCTTTGTTTTTCAGGCCTTTCTAAAACTTCCTAGTAAGTGATTAGGGGAGGAACAGGAGTAACTAAGGGACACAAAGCTGGGCTGAGAAGATGGGAATCCAGCAGATTGTGCAGAGGTCTCAGCAGAGAAGCAATACAGGCAACTGTGCTTGAGGGTCTTCTTGCATTTTTAAGAGCACATGATACTAATGTTATTATAATAGCCTGAAAGTAAAGTAAGCAGCTGCAATACATTTAAACAAGATGGTAAGGGGAAGACAGCTGTCCCAATATTTTTAAGTTCTCATTAATTACCACTGATTGCTTTCAGGGTAACAGCAAAACTTTGACACTGCTGTCCCTGCTCTAGGTTTTGTGTGTGTGTGCATGTGTGTATAAAACAGCATAGTTCAGTTGGAAGGGACCTACAACAACCATCCAGTCCAACTGCCTGACCACTTCACGGATGACCAAAAGTTAAAGCAAATTATTAAGGGCATTGTCCAAAAGCCTCTTAAACACTGACAGGCTTGGGCATCGACCACCTCTCTAGGAAGCCTGTTCCAGTGTTTGACCACCCTCTCGGTAAAGAAATGCCTCCTAATGTCCAGTCTAAACCTCCCCTGGTGCAGCTTTGAACCATTCCTACACGTATATGTGTGTGCGTGTGTGTGTGTAAAAGGAGAGACACAGATTCGTCTTTATAATCGGTATATACAAAACTATTCCTCCAGTAGTTCTGACTAAGCTGAAAAATATAAATCTTTCCAGATTATTTATCTGAAAAGAAGTTATTATGTAAAATGTCTTCTTAAAACAGAGGGACAGATTCCCTCTATACTTCACTTTGAAAGATATTCACATTCCCTGATATTTATTTAAATTCCATCACATGTTGAAAATATGACTTAGAAAAGTATTGATAGTTGCATCACTCTAATTATAACTATTTTTCCACTGTTTTTAAAAAAAAAATTCTATAACCTGATCAGCTGTATAATATGTGAACATCGTGTATCAACCACTTCTGGTGGAAGGGGAATAAGTCCCATGTTCTGCACGTGTAACAACATCCTGTATTATCCTAAATTCTGTCTTACTCTTCTTTCTATGCCGCTTATAATTTTCCCACTCATTCTTTCCCCCAAGGCAAAGCTGAGATTAAAGTCCTCTATAATTTAAGACCCCAAATCCTACTGTGTTTGAGCAGATTAAAAGCACTAAGTGGGTAAAGCCTCTCTAAAACTTTTACCATAGATTTACCAAATTTTAAGCCACAGTGGGAAGTGATCGAAGCCACAGCACAATGCAGCAAAGTGAGAGCTTACCCCATGCAGCCAAAGCGTATTGCTCAGCCAGCATTTTGCATAGACTCCCAACTTGGCATTCCTATTGTCTGCAGGGGTATTTACAACCAGGTGTTAATTTTACTTAATCACCTAGGGGACAGTGAAAGCATATTTCCAATCCAATTAAAACGACCCAAATCCATGTTTTGATAAGGTTGTAATTAAGGTTTGTATAATGAGGCTGTATTCTGAGTTTCAAACCAGAATGTTAATGCTCCTTTTGCACTGTTTTGAGGCAGCCAACAGATGGTATCGCCAAGCAAAGTCTGTACATAAATAAACAGCGTAGCTCAGAGTGTGATGGCTGGGTCCTTGTGTGACCACAGGTTCATTCTTCACGCAGACATCTGGCTTTTATTGATATTTATGTGAGAAGGAGCGACCGCAATGTGGAAATGTGGGAGCTATTCATAAATACTATCCTGTACAGCTCAAGGTCCCAAACAGCCTCTGTTAGAGAGCCCAAAACCTCGTTAAGATAGCTCAACATGTAGCAACAAGGTTGTGATTGAGGGGTTAAGAAAGCAGACTTGTTACATGTGCAAAGCTGTTCAAAGTGAAGGCATAATGGAGGAAAAAAATGCAGGTAAACAGACATGGTGAGAAAGTGATTGCGTATGTCACATCATAGCACCTCACAACAATGTCAGACATGCAACAATCTAGAAAAAAAAGCAGTTAAAAACTTTTCCTCATGGAAAGGATGTGGGAGACTTGTGTTTACCAAAGGTGCTGATCACCACCTGATCAGAGTATTCTTCCCCTCTCTACCCCAAGTAGCTCCTTCCCAAATGTGAAATCCAGTCTTTGCTATGCATCAAAATAATAATGGAAAAGAATAAAGTAGACACAGTATCTTAAAATGTGAGGATACCCAGGGACACCACTCGAGGTGATAAGGGATAACATATAACACTCGCCACTTTGAGTGATCTCCCTGTCTGCTGTGTCCCAGGTTCCTCTGCTCAGCCAGGGCAGGTCAGCTCTCAGCACTCAGCTTGGTTGGGAACTGAATGAACACATCGTTTAGTGGAGAGTCCTTACCTACCAACCCACAGCTACTCTGACTGTGTCCACACCACCTTCTTCCTTCTTTTTTTCCATTTTGCTCTTTAGTGTGCTATGTTATCTCCTGCTCCCTTTAACTAAGTATTCTCTATATTCTCTGCTAGAAATTTGCTTTCTCGTTCCTTTATGTCTTTTTACTCAGCGTATGTTTCATTTGCTCTTTAATTTTTCTAAATAAAGCAGCAAATTCCCCAAAAACACTCTTTTTAAAGGAGTTTTAGAAGTTTCTACTTTAAAGTAGAAGACTTACAATGCAAGAATGTAATCTACACAAGCTAAATATTGTGGCAGTTTCAAACTGGATGAAGATAGAGAAAGGGACTGTAATTTTGCACGTGTCATAGCTGTAGCTTGTCCAGAAATTGTTCAATGGGAACTGTCCTACAGAATATGCTCCTGCACTGCATAGTTTTACTGTATCCTTTTTTTAGATGAGGGGACAAGAACTGCATGCACTACTCCAAGTATGAACACGTGGCAGACTTATTCATTGGCATCATTTTTTTTTTTGCTGGTTTTCTATTACCTTTCAAATCATTCCTAATGCTTTTCAAATCATTCCTAATGCTTTATATACTTTTTTGACTGCTAGTAACCAGTGACAACACTTTCATAGAAAAATCTTTCAGGTTGCATTCTTGGTGATGACAGTCAGCTCAGAACACTTCACTGTATTAGTGAAGTTGAGATTTTGTTTGCCAAGCTTGTCACCTTATTATTTAGCCACAGTGAATTTCATTTTACCTGCCCAGTTGCTCATTGTTATAAAATACATCTGTAATTCTGCAGTCTGYCCCAGTCTATCCTGAATGACTTATCATCACAAACTTTGCCACCTCAGTATTCATCCCTTTTCCAGATCATTTAAGAATATAGTGATAAGTGAATAGACGTATTGGCAGTGTAAACAACAGCGGAGGCCAATTTGCACGTATGGCTGTCCCTGCATAGCTGTACAAGAGGAGTTATTCAAATTATAGCATATGTGTCTCAGGAAAAAAAAGGGAAAAACTGTCATGCAGAGACAGGCGACAAGAACTAGAATGAAGACAAAATGTTTCCATTTGTTTTATGATAAACCAAAGGCCTTCAGTAATCCTCAGATGGACACACAGCCATTTTAAAAGAGTTCCAGAACTTAGAGTGGGTAATAACATTTTTGTCCACGGATGGTTTGAAGCCAAAATACCTGAAAGCAGATCAATTTCTTATACCTAACATGAAGATGGAGAGGGTGGAAAGGTATCGCTATCAATAGTATAGTTTTCTGACTGGGTCTCACAGTAGTGTGCATGGTTAAATACAACAGTAAGTAGCATGCTGGGAATCAGGATGCCGCTGTGAATCAGATCTCCAAGTACCCAGGGAGGTCAAAAGAAGAGGGATCAAAAATTAGGAAAGCTATTAATCTAGGTTGGGGATTGGGGCAGAACTGTATGAAATTGACCTCAAGAGCTTATCCTAGAGCAGCAGGCAGCCAAATCCAACACTGTAAGGCTGTCAGCACTGGTCTAGGATGGATCCACATCCCATTCCCTTCCTACTATTCTATTCCACGAGGATTTTGTTTGTCATAAGTTTCCACTAAAACCAGCCAGCAAAGCCTGGCCTCCACCCATAACCAAACCTCCTGCACAAGCCTGGGAAGTCCAGCAATTCCCAGAAGCTCCAGATTCCCTGCAAGCGTGCCGTGGGACWGGTCCAGGGAAGCACCATCGAACATCACGTGTGGAAAAGCCAGGCTGTACGTTCCCAGGAAACGAAACCCTGCATGCATGTGCAAAGTCAATAACACACGGCTGCTCCCCTGGGGCAGAGGTGGGCATGCCTGGGGATGTGCATTTCAGTGAAGTCTGCCTTAAAGAAAACAGCTATATAAATTATCCATTTTAATGCTAATGTTGTGGAACAGAATACACTTATAATCATGTATGCAAGACACACAAAACATCTCACAGCAAAAAATCTCACTGAAACAGCAGCCAGATTCTTTATATGAGGTCTTCAYGACTCTCACACAGACGAAGTTCCTTTGTTTCCCTTTGTTTTACTGGAACTTTGTTGCTGGAATGTACCAGAGTGTTTTAAAATCACTTTCTTTTGTCAATACATGATAATCTCAGGACATCAAGCACAGCTACCTTCCACTATTTACCTGTGGTGRTGAATTTAAAATGTTGACCTTCAGAGAGAAAACAGATCAGATTTTAAGGTCAGTGATAAAATTGACAGTAATCAATGTGAGATTTAAAACCAAATTAATTGGAGAAATAGACRTAATTACTGACAAATGCATAGATCATTTAAATTATCTCAGTCAGTCATTTTATTGGCTTTTAAAAGACAGAGGAAGAGATGTCGGAGGCAAAATGAGGTTGCAGTATTAACAGCAAGCCAAATGCAGCTGGACTGATAAACAGAGCTGCCAGAAGCACTGGAGGCCCCCATTTTAATTGCATGAATATCCAAACAGTCATGTTTGGCATAAAGTATTCAAGGAGTATCCTCAAAAGTCCACTTTTAGAGAACAGGCACAAATTATAACTCTGGGCTTTATTCACAACAAATTAGTCATACGGGTGTTGCATAATTTTGCTTCAGACAAAGATTGAGCAAGTGGGGAGAGAAGCTCATGCATTGGCATTTGGATGAAGTTTGCATGCATGAAGGGGTAATTTTCTAAGTTATAGAGGAGTCAAGAACACAAAACCCTAAATAAAGGGATTGGAATAGCTTCAGCCATTCCCTTTTCTGGTCTGAGAGGCTACTGAGCACACATTTGACATGTAAATAACACCTTTGATAGGGTCAAGCAAAATTCACCCATACAAACTCAAACCAGAATGTGAAAGGGTAAATTTTACCCACTGAAAATTATAGTAAAGTGGTCGGTTTGGCCCAGTTAAGGAAGCAAAAGTGCAGTGAAAGTGTTCATTTGGAGAATATCAGGACAGAGCAAGTTTCAAAGATATGCAGTGCTAGCTGTTTGCATTTTGAGCTTTCAAAATAAACATGTTAATGATGAACAAATTCTGTTCAGTGAAACTGACTTTTTGACATAAAATTAAAAGCTCGTTCTTTTGCTGGAAGATATATGTGAAACTGAGGAAAAAGCCACAGTGGAATAAAGGGGGAAATAGCAAGGGAAGTACTAGGGCAGTTATGTTTGTGGAGCACTGGAAGGAAACTTGGAAAAGAATGTCCTGAGGAGTCAGTGAGGCTCAAATTCTCCTGTCTGTACTCACATCTAGCAGARAAAGGGGATGTGGGAGTTATAAAATCATAACAGTCAGGAAGAGCCGACAGCTGGTAAAACCCACCTAATGCAGGCTAAACCAACAGTAGCTGGAGTAGCAGATATTGTTTATTTGCAATAGAACAACATATTTCCATATGATTCAGGGGTCTCAAGATGCATTGGCATCTAAACCATGGATGTAATACTTCCAGGCATCCTCTTCTCCATTTTGTTGAATTCACTTGATTGAAGTTGTAGACTTGAAGCTCTTCAGGCCAGGGAGAGCATTTGCCAATGAACATGTTTAGCAAAATTACAATCCAGACTGCGGCTTTTGAAGGACTACTCATACTAAAATAATGATGCAATGCAAGAACAGTAAACAGATCTATTATCAGTCCTGCCTTGCTTCTACAAGAAGTTTTTTAAAATCCGTTTCTATTCTTGTCATGGCTTAACCCCAGCCGGCAACTAAGCACCACACAGCTGCTCACTCACTCCCCCCATGGTGGGATGAGGGAGAGAATCAGAAGGGTAAAAGTGAGAAAACTCATGGGTTGAGAGAAAGACAGTTTAATAGGGAAAGCAAAAGCCGTGCACGCAAGTAAAGCAAAACAAGGAGTTCACTCACTACTTCCCATGGGCAGGCAGGTGTTCAGCCATCTCCAGGAAAGCAGGGCTCCATCACGCGTAACGGTGACTTGGGAAGACAAACACCGTAACTCTGAACGTCCCCCCCTTCCTTCTTCTTCCCCCAGCTTTATATGCTGAGCATGACGTCATACGGTATGGAATATCCCTTTGGTCAGTTGGGGTCAGCTGTCCCAGCCGTGTCCCCTCCCAACTTCTTRTGCACCCCCAGCCTACTCGCTGGTGGGATGGTGTGAGAAGCAGAAAAGGCCTTGACTCTGTGTGAGCCCTGCTCAGCAGTAACGAAAACATCCCTGTGTTMTCAACACTGTTTTCAGCACAAGTCCAAAACATAGCCTCATACTAGCTATGATGAAGAAAATTAACTCTATCTCAGCCAAAACCAGCACATTCTCCACCCCTTATTCCATATCATTTATGTCATGCTCAGGTCCCACACTATCCAATACATCCTCATTAACCACCACCCCTCTTCCCATCCTTTGATATAATACRCAGATATCATGCCCTTAGTCTATGGACCACCCCTATAAAATATCTTTAAAATGTCCACAAATGTCCAAAAAATGTCCACTGAGTCCATTTAGTCCATGACTTTGGGCTCCATCTGTCATAACAGTCCTTCAGGGCAGGAGACATGGCGYGTGGTGTTGGATTGTTGCATGCTGAAGCCAGTTCTGGTTCCATCACTGCTGCGCTTGTCTGGTTCTATTATCGCTGCACTTTGCTCGGTTTCATCAAAATTCATTCTTCATTAATCTGGGCAATTYTTACTGCAGTACCATTGATATGGCATATAGCAACCATAGTAGTGATGATATATGGTATTATATAACAATTAACATCAGACAATTCAAATCATTGGCTATTCTCACCCAAAATCAAATCCACTTGAGGTACACATCAGACTTGSCCATCCTTCCRCATTATCCACCAAAGGCACCCAGGYCCTTGAGCAAAAGCAATCCCACAAATGGGTTTGCCTTTGCTCAAGGCAGGAATACCAAGACTGTCTTCCCCAGCGTATTTTTTATGTGCACTACAGGGACTTTATYCCTATCTACAGTACGTAAGGGTTTTGATTGGGCAGGGCCAGCTCAAGTGACAGATCCCCTAGTGTTGACTAACCAGGTGGCTTTTGCTAAACRTGTAGCCCAATGTTTAAATGTCCCACCACCCATTGCTCTCAGCGTAGTTTTTAGCAGTCCATTGTATCATGTGATTTTCCCGGAGGCTGGTGCATGATAGGGGATGTGATATACCCAYTCAATGTCATGCTCTTTGGCCCAGGTGTCTATGAGGGTGTTGCGGAAATGGGTCCCGTTGTCTGATTCAATTCTTTCTGGGGTGCCATGTCGCCATAAGACTTGCTTTTCAAGGCCCAGGATAGTGTTCCGGGTGGTGGCATGGGGCACGGGATATGTTTCCAGCCATCCAGTGGTTGCCTCCACCATGGTGA
>JAYKAV010000322.1:1866373-1880294 GCA_035582835.1 Phoebastria nigripes
GGCTGTGTGGTGCTTAGTTGCTGGCTGGGGTTAAACCACGACAAGCAGTTTCTGCGACTTGTCATATAGGACTCCATACAACAGCCTTCCACCTCCAATGCTTCCCTACAATACAACAGGACCAATCAGTGAACAGGGCATATTGCTTCTTATTTTCTGGTAGTTTATTATACARTGGGGCCTCCTCAGCATGCGTCACCTCCTCCTCTGGCGATATTCCAAAATCTTTGCCTTCTGGCCAGTTCGTGATCACTTCCAAGATTCCTGGGCGACTGGGGTTTCCTATTCGAGCCCGTTGTGTGATTAGTGCGACTTACTTACTTATTCCACATAGCATCAGTTACATGATCCTTTTTGGACACTGTTAACGAAAATTCCAATGCACTGATGAGCTGTGAAAAAGTGAATTATGCCTTCTTGCTTCATGCAATCTTTCGCAATTTTTCTCTTGTATTACCACTTCCAATTTGTTTCATAACTTCGTTCTGACTGCAGAAGAGAAGTTCAGATTGGTTTATTTTGACCTTAATTATCACAAATATGCTAATGTTTGAAAATGAAATTGCAAAAGCAATTATCCAGTTCTAAATTCCTGGAAATTGCTTCCCTTCACCCTCCGAATACATTACTCCCCTCTTCAGCTTGCCAGGATACGATAGCWCTTAATGTTGGCTGGCATGTTGAGATCTCTTGTTATAACCATAACAAGACTTTCTGTTAGCTGGTTTAGTGAGTACTTATATTAGATGCAATCTTTCTCTGAGACAAGAAGATGTACCAGCCAAATGTTGTACCAGCCAAAAAGCTTATGAATGCAATGCAGTAAATGTTTTTTGGTAGGATGATAAGGAAGGAGAAAGTTTGATCTCTGATGACGATTAAACATTGCAGGGTTTTTTGAAATTCCTGTTTCTTTTTCTGAAATGCAGCAATGCATTGAATAAAAAGTGAAGCATCATTTGTTGTACCAACAAAACACCAGTTAGCTTTTATGATGGCTACTGTTGGCCAATGGTATTAGAGTGTCATAAGYGGATGAAGCAAGTAATCACTGAGAAATTTAGTGAAAAATGTCAGAAACGTCTCCTACGTCATAGGTCTTAAAGGTCATTAGCATTTCCTTATCCCATTCATACATACACTATTCCAAAAAGATAATATTAACAGCATCTGTGAGGAAAGAAGATGCCAGATGTAGTGCGGTGTTCAGGATTTTTTGTAACTGTACATTTAACTAATAGTTCATTCTCTACCTGTAGAAATCTGAATACCAACTAGGAAAAATAACCTTCTCTGCCTCTTCTTGGTGAACCGGGAAAGCTGTCATATTAGTTGTAGAGTTACAACRCTCATGTTACAGAGGAGCCCTCAAGGAAAACTAATTCTAGGTTCTCCTTAGCTCACATTTAGTGGCAATCAATAGCCTCTCATTTTACACTTTGAATGTTAAGATACCTGAAACCACCCCTTTTGGAATCTGTAAAAACAAGCAAGGGAAACGACTGCATTTCAAACACTCGGACTGGGTTTCTAAGTATCCACATTCCAATAAGCAGTGCTATCGAGACTTACCTTYTGTCTGTAATTCATGCTATAAACGCCAGTCTCAGCTGTGCAACTGAGCAATTTCATCATGTGGCCAAATAGATTGTTTTTTTAGAAGAGTCCTTTTAAGACACATAAAATCAGAACTAAACAGAGGGTTCGCAGAAGTGGAAATCATTTTTGTTTTTCATGAAATCCATGCTGTAAACCTTTGGAGACTTTTCTCTTGCACATGATTTAGTATTTATATGTCAGAAGCATTGCATTTTAAAAGACATCAAACTAAACCCTGGCTGGTGCTAATCTGAATTGTATAAAAAGGTTATATGACTTTCTAAGGTCTTAATATGAGGTAAATTGCTTTGTTCCTGTTTATTCCTGTACATTTTGTCTATAAAATATCTTCCCATATGAGGTGAAAGTTTCTAGAGGTAATGAATAGAAAGACAAGGGGGTTTGATGCTGGGAAATGCATTGCTGTAGCAGAGAAAAGGTACTACTAAAATCACCTACTGCACTTTGGTCTCACATTTCCTCCCGTAAAATAACAAAATGTTTTGAAATAGGTTATGTCTATGTATTAAACAATGAATATACTTATACTGTTAAATAACTTAGCGCCATGATCCAAGATCCCAGTCCCTGATTATCTACACCTCATATTGTTTTAGTCACAATGGGCCAAACTGACTGCCTTTGAGATGAAGCCCAGACAGCTACATGGATAATTCACCTCAGGACTGCTCCATATCAAAAACTTGTTCTGCACTGGGACAGGGGGGAGTGAGAGAGAGTGAGATGGTGCAGGGCTCTTTCTGTATCTCAATAAGAAAGGCCCAACAGCAAACAGCTTAATAAGATAACTGCTTTAATGAGACAGGATAAGAGGAGGAATATAGACAGCGAGTAAATCCTACATGCCTTCAGACACTGGGCACCCTAAATTTATGTAGTGTTGGATGGAGCCCAGATGGATTTTCCTCCAGCACGCTGCACAGAGCAGATCCTGTCCATGTACAGAAGTTCTCCCTTTTGCTCATTCCAGCTAATGAGCAAAGATAAGTTACAGACTACATTAATAACATAGGGGCTTCTCAAGCCCTAAGTATGAGGCCCAGTGCAGCAGACATGGTCTGCTCAAGATCACTAATTCCTTGAATACAATGTCTTCCACAAGGCTCCCAAGACACAAGTCCACTCCAGCCCCCACAGTCCTCCAGCACCCTTTCAGCAGCCATTGCTCTCTTGCATCCTCTAACACCATGGCCCAGACCATGATAAACTGCCTTGACATAATGCTATAAAAGCACCCACTACTCCAGCATGCTGTGATACAGTCCTCGCATGCCTTCAGGTTGTGCCTTGTTGACCAAAACACACACACGCAAAATAATTATTAGGTCCTGAGACACAGGGGCAGCTCTCAGGCCCATCATGGACCCCATACCCAGTGCTATGCCAGGAGGAATGGCTAGTACTCTCAAGGCAAAGGCACACCTGACTTGTTTGGGGTTGAATGACTTGTTAGCACTTGTCTTGTCATTAGGCAATGTTTCCTGGGGCAGTACCCCTTGATGAGACAAGCAGAGAAAAGGACAGCATGGACTCTTTTTTCATCTTTACTTTATTTGAGCTGATAAAATATATTCAGTAATAGCTGCATAATTAGCTCTGAGCTTTTAAACTTTCAGTGTCTATTGTAAACTTCTAGCCCAGAAAACAGAAGTAGCTTCTACTTACAAGGAGTGGGAAAACTTGTTAAAAAAATGCCTGAAATAGCCAGAACTTTGAGAAACAAGAAATCCCTAAATTCACATGTTGACTTTGTTGTATAGCCTAGAGCAAAAACCTTAGGCGGTTCTTTATCCTGCAGCATAGTTTGCTCAAATTAATCATGGAAGACATGGTTAAATTCTTTCTGTTTTATATTGCATAAACTATTACCTGTGACAAAATTAACAGTTAACAATGTCAAAAACAGCCAGAGAGAGTCCTGGTCTCTGGACAGCTAAAACACATGCCTTAGGTCTAGAAAGAAGTGGGATTTCAGACATGTCGCTGTTTTCATTGTCTTTCCCTTGAGTACATTCTAAACCTTTTTTTTTTTTTTTATCATTTTCCTCAGACACCTAGCTCTTCTTATTTAGCAGATAGACTGCCAAACTGGGTTTTGAATTCAGTATCAGTGGTCACAAATATGACTTGCAGCACCTAACCTGTAGACCCACAAATCTTCTGCCGGAGCTCATTTGAAAACAGCCCGAAGTCAGTTACATCTCTGACTTCTGAATCCAGTCCATTGACTCATCTCTCCTTCTTCTCCAAAGCGCATTGTGGATACCTACACGACATTTTATTTTCAAGTCCTCCCCCAAATTAGAAAAGGATTGTCAGTGTTTGTCAAAAAAGCAAGCTGACACCAGTTTTTTCCTGACCCTACAAGAAATGTATATAACTTTAATCCTAAGTAATGTCTGGTTTTGGTAAGAAATGTCTCCTACAAGTTAATGTTGTGTTTTCCTTTCTTGATGTAATCCTGCAAGAGATTTGAGGGTTGGAGGACTCTTTTGCATTGTAAACGCTAAATAATAAAGTCTGTTTTTTTCCTTAAAATGTCTTTTATATATGCCTATCAAGCCTAGTAAAATATCTGACTCGCATATGCTTTTCTGTAGCAGAGGTACCTATTAGTCAGATGAAATACATTGAAGAGTTCTCCCTTATTTAAAGATCTCAGACCAAGTGAAGAATATGTTGGAGTAATTAAAATGACACCAAGTTGTGAGAAGAGCATTTAAAGCTGAATATCCTTAAAGGAAGTACAAAGTGGAACCCTTTTTATAAAGTGCCTTTCACAAGAAGAACAAAATAGTTAACTGCCCTCAATTAGACCAGCCAAAAGGCTGAAGAGAAAAGAGAAATAGCCTTCCAACTTGCTGTGGATACAGGAAGGGCTGGCTAAATTAGCAAGAGTGCTCGTTTGCTGAGGGGCCGGAAGGTATCACAGCGCTTCGAGAGCTCTTTGTTCAAATTCTGCCTCAAATTAGAGGAAGAAATGAGATCATTTCCCTGCTAAATCGTCCTTGCCAGACATAGCTTCTTTTTCCTGAACTGCACTTTTTTTCCTTTAAAAATGGATAAGATTGCACCAAATGGCAGGTATTTTCAAGAGTACTGGGAAAGAAACCTTAGGAAATGTTTTTCACCTTTCAGCCTCTATTATCAAGCCATACACTGTCTGTACTGTCGCCCACCTTATTGTTGAGGAAAAGAACAAAATGTAAACCCAAACAACTATGCATGTTAGACAAACAGCACTTCTTTCCTCCTTGATTATGGCTGAGGGAAAGTTATTTTTATTCAAACAGTCTATTTCACAATCTTTCACTCTTCATCTCCAACCACCCACTGTTACCTACGGTTCACATAGTTGTGGCAGACCCTTGTTAAAGATCTGACAGCACATTACTGAAACTCCACAATACAACGGAGAGAATGATGAAAACTTCCACAATGTGTTACCTATYAGTTGCATCCAACCATCACAACAGTTAAGTTAGAATAGAATAAAATCTTAAGGAATTCAAACTCACTGAAAACAGACTGGATAAGTCATGTTCTCTACTATAAAGTAGGACTCCCAGTTGTGTTTTAATATTAGGTAGCATGTTTCATCCCTTAGAGGTAATACTCAGTTTTCAACCCATTTGGGCAAAATTTATTTGTGTATTGTCCAAACCTGCCAGCTTCTCTTACATTGTCCCATACACATGATGACTTCTAAGAAATCTTTTTTTTTCCCAATCAGCTATTCCCAAAATGCTCTGAGCTAGATGGCTCTTTCTTCTGCAACAGCCATCAGAGACCTTTCAAGAACCTTATCTTTGGCCACATACAGCCTTTTCTCTCTGTTTTTTCCCATCCTGTCACTTACTCTCCTTTTCTTTTATTTATTCTTCTCTTTCATACATTTGTCCTTCCAGATGCTTGTCTTAGAATTTAAAGAAGCTTAATCTAATTACTCGTTTGTCACAGATTACGGTTGGATTTCATTATCAAGGTCTATTAAGGCAGTTCTAACATGATTTAATGTATATCACAGCGATGCTCTTTCCAAAGCTATGTTGAGTAAACAGCTTTACATAACAGGTCCTCCATCTATTAATTCAGCTAACATCACTAAAAACAAAGCAATCAAGCAGTAAAAATAAGGAGTAAGTAGAATTGTATCTCCAGAGTCTTGAACCCCACAATGAAAGTCAATAACACACTTCAGGTATGTACCTGTGGAAAATACTAAAACATCACAGACTGGAGGCCCAGATAAGATGGAATTTAATTTCTGAAATTATTGTATAAAACTGACATATTACATAAACATCCATATATGTTCTGAAACTATTTGTTTCGATCTTGATTCTGAAATTGATGCCTGTTCAGTCATAATTTATCTTAATCAGTTTATCTAATGAGATTTTACAAAAAAAAAAAAAAAGGGATTTGAAATATTTTACCAGGTTTTGCTATCCTTATACTTTCCACCAACTGTCGAAGTTGCAGTGTCACAACCCCTGGGGGGTGCGTGGGTGAGAGCACAGCCCTACAGCACTGTTGGCTCCTCTGTATATCACAAGAGGCAGGGGCAGGGGTAGGTCAAGGGTTCTTGTCCACTGGGATGATCAACCACCCTGGAGCTAGCACATAATTCAGTCTGAGTGACCAAAGCTTATAAAAGAATCCATGCTAGTGATGAGCTTACTGATATTGATCACCATAATGAACTGGGTTTTCTAGTCACTAAATCAGAGTTATACACTAGCTGCTAAGCAGCTAGTTCCACTGAGGAGCAAGTAATACAATCATTTCTACTGGATATTTTTAAGACTGTCATCTCAAAAACTGTATTCAAACAACTGTTAAATAACCCAGTCTGAATTTTACCTGTAACATACTTCATCCTGAGAGCAGGTTTTTGAAGAGCACATTTAAAAGCTCTTCTGCATATTGATCTGAATATTTCAATGACATCTTTGTGGTTTAGTTCAAAACAGAATTTCATTCCATGAAACGTAACCAAAAAAACAGGTGCCAGTCTTCTAATTAATCTGAAAGTAGAAAGATCATACTTCCATAATTGATCCATAAGCACAAAGGCATTGCTAGGACAGATGCTTCTTGAAACAAATTGAGCTCAATTCAGTTTTAAATATCAATAAGTAAAATTGGAATTTGTGATAAAATAAACTGTTAAGCTACTAAGTAGGGACTCCTTTCTACTTTCAGTAATTCCTGAGTTTGTGAACCTATTCCTGTCCTGCTTGAGTACTTTCCCTGTATGAGTAAGTTGATGGAACCAGAAGTCTTCAATCAGCTTCAGAGATAAACTCCTTCACAATGCGTCTTCATACTTAGTCCTTCACTGTATCAAAACCTGATTTTAAAAATTGATGAATTAAACTCTGTCATTATCGTAAGAACAGCCCCAGAACACTTATGCACAGGACAACAAGGGCTCTACCAAAGAGTTTATGCTTACACGATCACTGTGTCAAATGTAAGGTAAAGAGTGAGTGTTATGTCTTTTCAAATGAGTCAAGGCAGCTTCCAAGTGTCTCAGTAAAGCACAGCCTTGTGACAGTAACTGCTCACAAAATTCATCCATACTTCCTCTTCTTAGTAGCCATGCTCTGCTAATGAGTTTTGAATAGCAAAGCACAATATTAGTATTACATTATTCAAAAGGCAAATATCTAGGCCCACTAAAGCAAAAGCATGAAGTACATATTCTATGTTATAGCCACTGAGTCACAACCTTTGTGATATTTTCAAATCAAAAGCAAAAATTAGTTCTTAAGTCACTTTTAATTTTACAGCACAGTGTTCTGCACCCTGGCCATTTGTCTGGAGGGAAAGAAGCTCCACTTCAGGAAATCCCTAAAGACTTCCATCCAAGTAGAAGCTAATCTTGAAATCCAGGGCTTTTCTGAATTGGAGCTGCAGTCAGGACAGAAAACGTTCCCCRTGTGAGAAGGGACCACAGAGATAGCTTCAGCCACTGGACTCTCAGAGGTTCCCCGGGTATGGCAGGGACACTCCAGTCCCACTGCTTGCACACTGAGCCRGGGCGAGCCTGCCTGAACAGACACAAAATCCAGGAACAGATAAATGAAGAATTAATTGAAGTAAAAACATGCTGTATTTAGTCACTCACTGGAGGAAAAAGGTAAGAGCAGGAATAGAGCTCTTATTTATAATGGAAGCTGAACCATTGTAACAGAAAAGCAGAAAGGTGGCAACATGAAAAGGCTCCTGCACTAAGAGCACTAAAACATTATTTTCTTTTCAGCCTTGTGGTTGATTTCATCACATATGCACCGAACTTTCACATACACCCATAGCTAAGCCTTTCAGAAGGACAGAACCGCTTGATTCAAGTGGTGAAAACACCAGTTAAGTCAGTGGGGGTGGAACACACAATACACAGAAATGTAAAGACAAAAAAGATGGAATTTAGCTTTTTAAAACTTGCATTTTCCAGCACCATCCTCAAACACTGGGGATCCTTAGAAAAGTACAGTTAGCCTTCTTATACTGCTAACTGCAGGCATATCTTTACCTCCCTTCATTCTAGCTGTCGCTTCCTCTCTGCCCTCGTCCATTTAATGGCATATACATGAGCTTGCAAGATCTCTCTGACTCTCAGTCACATATGCACRCATTAGTGCCAAATACTAAGAAAAGGTTTCTGTGTCACTGTGTACACTTCATTCTATGTTTGCATAAACTTCTCTTTACATGATGTACTAAGTGTTTATTTAAGTTTGGCATGATTGTGCTTTAAGAATTTATTCATCCTAATTAAAAAAAACCCTGCTCAGATATTTTCCTGCTTTGAGGTAAAACAATTTTCATTCTCAAAGGAATTAAACACTGTGGTTTGCCAAACTGGCATCTGGGGTGGGGACTGAGGGGCTGATCTAACTTTGCCAACAGAAATATTAACAAGGAGCTGGGCAATGGGAAAAATCCCCAGACAGCTACATGAGCTGAGTGATCATTTCCTCTTGAACTTGCTCACAGTGACAGTTTAAGCAGCTGAGTCTCACTGACTCCAAAGTTAATGAAAGTCTCATGTAACTGCTCTCATGCAAAATTCAGTTTCAGTAATATTTGCAGCTGGCAGGGTTGTTAGTCATAGCAGAGACGATACTAAGGAATCTATGTGAAAGAGCTCAGCTATTCTGTGCTAAAATCTTATAATTTGTCTTACCCTGGTCACCTTTCCATCTGTTTGCATCTTTTTCCCAACCTTCTGTTCAGTCTTATAGGTTCTGAGGCTTAGCTCTCCCATAAATATACGGTCATACTGCACTTGGCATCAGGGAAATCACTCTTTTTTCATGTGATCATACTGCTAATAGTATGAATTAGTCTAAAATATAAAAATTTGACCTATCTAGAAGAGCTTGAGTATCAAGTATTTCTACTCATCAAAAACTGCTTCAATTCAGTTTATGGGGAAAGGAAGAATATGCAAGCAAATTACTGACTTAACATGAGTACATCTCTGTGTAGAGACACTGGAAAAATAGGCTGAATTAGCCAAATATATTTCGCCTTAAATTATTGATTAAGGTTTAACAGAATTCTCTTAAGGTTTGTGTATGTTCCTGTTTCAAAAATGCTGCGATTTCCCTTTTCCAATTCAACACACTTTATCAAATAATAAAAGCACCAACAGAGCAAAGCAGCTAGAGCTGAGTTCTTTAAGAAAAGGCTGATGTATAATAGGCTAAACAATATTCAGATCAAGCTAAATTTGCATGTCAGCTATTTACGAACAGGGTGTAATTCCTTCAGTTTCACTCAGATTTCGTACACAGTGAGGTGTGGAAGAAAACACCCAAATATTAGTATTCTAGAGTTCTCACATTATCTAGAAATGGTAAAGGTAAGGGTTGAATAGGCAGTTTCTTTTCTTTTGATTTTTTTTTTTGTTCAGTCCATGTTTTTCATAACAATAGTTACTGATCTTTTCTCTGTGCTCTTTTCTGCTTATCAGTTTTTTCATTTCTTCTGTAAAATTATTTTGAATCAAAATTTAGTAGTCACTCTTTCAGACATCCTTGCAAGCTACTGTGTTTCTCTCCATTATCTTCTTATATAAGCACACTTGACAATGTGTTTGCTGCTGCATGAAACACAGGAGTTTGAACTCTTTACAGTAGCAGCATGAAACATGCTATGCATAAAAAGCAAAGGAAAATCCATAACATACCACCTTTAATGCAATGCTGTCTATTTAGATATCACTTTCTAGCATGTTCTAGTTCAAACACTTTCTCTACGGCATTGAAGATATATTTTTTGATTTAAAGAAATTCTGTATTCATGGGGTGAGACTGGAACTGAAGTGGCCAGACGTGTATTCTTGGCTTTATCATCAGCTTTCTTTTTGCTTTTCTATTCCTCAGCAGAGATTGATACAATCTCTGTCTAATCAAGAGAGACTAAGCAGTTTCATAGATCCTTTATTCCTAGGACTTTGTGTGATATATTTGGCAGTGCTAAATGGACAGCTTTTGCTCCCTTAGTCAACTTCCCCTACCCATGCTTTTCTCCAGTAAATCCACACCTCAGCAATGAGGAGATCCACCCAGCTCTGGGTAGGCTGCTACAGCCACATTGAAGTCCAAGGCCAGGAGCAGGCTCAGGACTTGGTGTCAGTACAACTATATTGCTGTGACAGTAGCCAAGTCCATAAGCTGTGTGTCTCAGCAGGATCAAGTAGCTGAAATAAAGCACCATCCTGACACACCTCTACTTGTCCTGAGTTTGGGCCAGTTCTTCCTCTGCATTGGACCCTCTCTACCCTGTAGACCTGGTTTGACGAGTGATGGAAAAAAAGCATCACTGTTGCAGCCATCTGACAACCAAATGTCCTTTTCTCATTGCTGAAATACAGATACAAGTCCTTCCTCAAGTGTTTTGACTAAAAAGCCCAGTGTAAATTCTTAGTTTCATTATATTTCAAACTTGGCAGGAGTTGAGGTAGATTCATTACTATGCAGTCATAACACATCTCCTCCCTCGTACCATATCTTCCAACCACTTTCCAAGCCATGTTTGCTTAGGCTGCACCCTTATTCACCTTCTACCCACTATGTATTCCTGTCAGCTCATCCTTGGCTGAGGGGTTTCCAGTTGCCAATGCCATTGCTATATAGTTGCCACTACTAAAGCAAGAAAGGATGAATACCAGGGTAAAGAGATTTGTCATGAATATTGGTTATTATGTACAGAAAGGAAAACATTGAAGTAACCTGAAACAAATACCTCTTTTCTGCAGGAAAGAAAATCAGTACAGGAGAATTTGAATGTAAATGTTGGTTTGGAGAATTAAGCTTGTGTGTAAAATCATCTAACATTTTACACAATAAGTTTATACAATCCATAAGTTGCAAATACTCCTTTAGAGATTTCAAAAGGGCCTTCATGTTTTTTAACAAGCTAGAACATTTGGGATCTTTCACAGCTGTTAAAGGATCTTCAATATGGTATTTCACAATAAATTGAGCTACATAATAGGATTCATTAAGATGTTACTGTGCACAGAACTATTAAAATGGGAGTCAACTTTTTAAAATGAATGGTTTAACCCATTTATGCAAAGTGTCTCAGCATTATTATCCAACCGATCTTAAAAGCACCTCTTTAACCTGAAAACACTTCTGACTTCTTTTCTTCAGAATGAACAAGCTGTGCACATTTTGTTTAGTTCTTGGGGCTTAACTACATGAAAATACGGTAATATGGGGACGGTAATATTTAGTCATTAAACTGCATTAAATCCCTCTAGGAACACTCTTATTCTGAATTCAAGTTGCTTTGTTCCAGCTAACTTATCCCACTTCCAAAATAAACTGAAATAAAACAAATTAAGGCAATTGAAAATAATCCTAAATTAAGGCCACTTTATTGCTGTACGTACAGAGATATGTACAATTATGTGATTTAGGATACTGACTGAAATGTTAATTTGAACACATTTCTCTAAGTGTCTGCCTGTACAAGCCCAGAGAGATACCCAGGCTATTTACTCACCACTGTACTAAATAAGAGAATTTCCATCTATTTTAATTTGCTTGCACTGAAATTTATAAAAGAAAGGGACCACTGATATAATACCATGTATTCATTTTTATAAGTAATATTTAAGACATGAGCAACTTAACAGAAGACTGAACTGCAGATAAACCCTGGCCAAGATTTTCAATCATGGATGTCTAAATTAAGCCATCATGTCAAAAAAAGCCTGTTATCAATATCTATTTAAGAATATAAGAAAAGCTCTCTAATGAGATTTTCAACAACAGATTTTCAAGAGTTCTCTAGCATATTCAAATCCCATTTTAGTTTGATCACATTGAGGATGCGTGCCCACCTTACCTCCCTTCAAAATTAGCTAGTTAACCTGGAGTAGTAAAGGTTTTCAACATTCATAGGTGTCTTAAAAATAGCAACCTGAAATAACTGGCTGACAGCGTGCAAAGCAGCAGCTCCCGGCACAGCTGGTTTTCACAGGGTAAGCTGGTGCGCAGGGGTCTGTCTGGAGGAGAGAAGGAGCCCCGAGGGTGATGCCTCACTCAGCTGGCACAGCCATCACCCGCAGGGCAGCCACTCTTCCCCACATGCAGCTCCTGAGGCTGGACACCACCATGGAGGTCTCAGGCCACAGCAGGCTCCTGGTGCTCCTCACTGGGCCAGCAAAGGTGAGGGTGGCCTCAGCTGTTGGAGAGGACCTCTGCTAGGTGGCCTGCAGCATCAGGCATGGGAGCTGCAGGAAGGGGCGAACAGTTTCCCTCCGTCAGGGATGATGATGGACAAGCAAGGGAGGACCCTCACAGAGCCTCTGCAAAAGCAAAAGCCTAAGCTCCGAAAAAGTGAGGAGAGCGGTACGGAGTGGTTATGGAGGCAAAGGAGGAACATCACGAGGACGCAGACCCCCCAGGAGGGGGGAAGGTGAGAGCATGTGGTTTTGGGCAGCTGGCTTCCTTCTCTCTGCAGCTCTTCAGCTAGGGAATAGGGTCAGAGCCTCAGTCACAGAGGATAAGGAACAGCTATCATCAGGACCAGAAATCTCAGGTCTTCCAATTAGGACTGTCACTGTGAAGAAGAAGAGATGGTGAGGAGAAACCTAATGTGCAAGAAAAGTGGGAGTTTTGGCAAAAGCCCTGCTTTGCTAAGGAGCTTCTCTACAGAGCTTCTCTATAAAACACAAAAAAGGACTAATAGGAATATATTTTTTACCTCAGGCTTCACAAGCAAAGCCTGCTCCTGGACCTCTGCGCATACCTGTTTAGTTGGGAAAGACTGTGGGAAGCAACAAGTTACAGTCATCTTAGATAAACTGGATGCATYCAGATCCATGGAACTGCATAGGATTTACCCATGGGTGCGAAAAAGAATGACATCCGTGATTGAAGTGCTGCTATCTGTAATTTTTTTTTTTTTTAAAGTTAACTCAGAGAGGTCACTGACAGCTAGTGAAGGCTAACTAAACACATATCCTTAAAAAACATGGAAAAAGTACCTGGGGAACTGTCGGCTGCAGTATCTCCAAGGATGGTCACAGCCTCTCTGGCAACCTGTTCCAGTGTTTGATCATGCTTAAAGTAAAAGTCTTTTCTCATGTTTAAATGAAATTACCTATATTTCAAATGGTGCCCATTGTCTCTTGTTCTGTCACTGGATACCACTGAGGAGAGCCTAGCTTTGGCTTCTTTACTGCCCTCCATCAGTATTTATATACATTGATGGGATCCCTTCTGAGCCTTCTCTTCTCCAGGCTGCACAATCCCAGCTCTCTCAGCCTTTCCTCATAATGATCATCTTTGTTGCCCTTCGGTGGACTCCCTCCAGTATGCCCATGTCTCTCTTGTACTTGGAATGCAACACTCCAGATGTGTCTCCTGTTGGCCCATTTCTCCACCCTGTAGAGGTCCCTCTGGATGGTAGCGTGACCCTCTGGTATATTAGCCACTCCTCCCATGATGATAGCAGTCATCAGTTTAAATTGATGGGCATAATCAGATGATGTTGCATCTACTTTAACACTGCTAGTTTTTTATAAGTTAGTTTACACACAAGGAAATTTTTCTGCTTTTTTGTTTAATAATCATTAACATAGTTAATATGCATAGTTTAAGTATAATCTTTTGATATACAAGGACTACAAAATACCTTTCTGCATCTTCAGAAGCCAAGTCACTATGTGTCCTGGTTTCAGCTGGGACAGAGTTAATTTTTTTTTTCCTAGTAGCTGGTATAGTGCTATGTTTTGGATTTAGTATGAGAAGAATGTTGATAACACACT
>JAYKAV010000322.1:1882934-2028416 GCA_035582835.1 Phoebastria nigripes
AAAAAAAAAAAAAAAAACAAGAAAAAGACATATATGAGAGTCAGAAAGTGATGCATATTTTGTTTACTATCTACAAATCCTATAGTATTAATCTAAAAATAATGATTCATAGCAGAAGGTCAGGTAGAATGTAGATTTGCAACAGATCATGGAAAACAGACTGCATGTATTTTTTGCTAATAGGGAAGGATGGAATCCTGGTGTCAAATTAGATCCCTCCTAATAGAAATTAGAAAAAAAGAAAGGTTAATTTTATAAGAACTGAAACATCCTCTTCATTTTATTTTTAATCCCTAATATATTTTCATGTGTTGCTGCAAGAAATCTCCAAGTTTCCAACTTGTTTCAATGTGTTAACATTTACCAGACATTTTTTAGAAAAGCTTAGAAAATTTGAAGGCAGCAAGTGTACTCAAAAATAAAAGCTCAATCTTTCTCCATCCTCCATAGAGAATTAAGTATTTTCACAAGACTCTTTAGAGTACCTAAGACTAGTACAAGTAGAGATACAACTAAGCCAAGAAAAACAGATTTAAGGGAGGCTCACACCATCCTTGTGGGCAGAATTGAAATGGACACTGGGACTACCCATAACTCATTATCTGTGTCAGAGATGATGCTAACAAGGAACAAGGGATTCAAACCTGAAAGCTCAGAGTGAACATTTTCATGCACTAGGAGGAAAGCATTAGAAACAAAGAGTTTGTGTTAGGAAGCTACTGTCTCTCATACATTCTATTTGATTAGTCTCCTATACATCGCCTTCATTTATACCTATTCCTTTGTCTTTCTGTATATAAGTGGGGGGGKTTTTTCCTAGATGTGAGCAGATAATATCTATCTTTATCCTTTAGCTCTTTCTTAAATAAATAACTTGCTAAGTCAGTGTTGCTCCTCTTCATTTGGCTCTAATTATACCTTGAAAATGAAAGGAGAGGCTATGTGGGGGGGATGGAAGAAAAGTGAGGGAAAAACTTTGTCTATTAACTACAATTAACTACCATACAACCCAAATGGCAGTTTATTGACAGATGGACAAATGTGATTGCAGGTCCCAAGGGCTGCAATTCAAATTAGAGTTAACATTATAGGGGATGACAAGGAATTAATCTTATCAGCACACATGCCTGTGCTGTGTTTGCTGTTTCATATGCCTCTTTTCATCTGGCTGGCTTTTAAATATATGAAGTTGCAAGAACATTTGCAGTATAGCTGGGTGACAGCACCAACAAAATTAATTTAAAAGTAGGATACAAAGGAGCAAAATGAACTTTTGTCTTGCACRTGGAGAGATCGTTCCAGGAGCCCAGACAGAGACAAAAAGTGATCTGTGGGTGAAGCAGGCGAAAGGTGTCCTTAGAGAGTACCCAGCGCACCGCAAAAAGCTGGAAATGCACTGTGTTTGGCAGTAGACTTTGATGACTCCTGGAAGGTAGGCACAAGCCTGAATATAACAGTTCAGCGATGAAACAGAAGGTAATATCTGGGGGCATGTGCAGGGGAGGAGACATTAGAGATATGCCAGTTGTTCAGAAGGAAGGAAAAAAGCAGCACGGTGGGGAGAGGGCATTAAGCTCTTGAGCCTTGCTGATGAGAAGGTCCAATAGAGATGTGTTTCCTGGACTGTCGCTTCTTTGTCAGCTTAGGAATCACTTCTATTTTATCATTTTAAGTTGAGACCTTTAACACTAACAGATTGGGTATGCAGGTGAGGAAAGGGAGGGATAAAGTGAAGAGGCCAGACACATGGAGTGTGTAGAGAGCTGATGAAAGACCTAACATGAGTAGATGAAGTCATTAAAACACTGGGGACAGAGGAAAGAAAAATGGGTCAAAAGCAACAACCTGGGGTTTGGAACAAGTCGTACCAAAACTATGAGACGTAAATGCATCTCATTAATGGACTGAGACATAAGTTCTATATAAAACAGTGTATTAAATACCCTGCAATTACCATGCATATTGAGAAACTGCTAATCTGTTAAAATCAGAAAATACCATAAAATAAACTAATTCAAAAGCTTTCTAAAAGGTTTTCTAACATGCATATGCAGCTTTGTGCATCTTCAAATCACTCCATGTAAACATAATTTTGAAATTTCAGCCCAGCTGGTGCCTTTATCTCTGAGGAGGGGTTTTTGTGGGGTTTGGGTGGGAGATTTTTTTGTGACATCTGTCACTGGTTTTACAATGTTTTTCAGAATGGACTAGTAATTGGAGGTACATTAATCTAGAATTCCCAGACTAAGATATATAAGTGAACAATAACTGCAGGAAGCGTTGAGTGGGTGGTGGTCTCTGAAATACAGCTAAGCTGTATCAAGCAAGGATCTGCAAAAKTTGTCTCATTTCTGAAACTTTTGTCCAAGGAGTTTTACCTGTTTCAAAGCAGGGTCTTGAGGAGGGTCTGTAAACGAGGGGAGAAAAACAGAGATCCAAATATCAGCGTTTATAAGACTGAGGGACTGTTTTCTTGTCTACAAGATGGCCATAAATGAATGGTAATCCACCAATAGCTGCATGCATTACTTTCCACTGGTTTCCCCTGCCCTAAGTCATGGATTGCTCTTCGATCCCTGGGGCTCACTTCCTATTCCTTTCACACTTCATTTTACATGACCTTGTTACAGAGGGACAAGTCCTAACCCTTAAACAGTTTTCAATGCCTTTATCTGGTTATAGCATGGAGTACTGAGAAGGAGGTGAGATTTGGTGAAGAATTTTTACTTCAGAAGGCTTGTAAATACCTCATGGTGGCAGTTTACACAACTATACCTTACAAAGTTACACACGCTCTGTTGAATGCCCTGAGGATTTTGAAAGAGCTGAAGTGAACTTAGATGTGGAAAAGCCTTAAACAATAGACCTTAAAGCTTCTGTAGTCCAAATAGCACTTCATCCTGCCCATATTCACGTGATATACACAAAGCAATGTTTTTCTAAAAGAATGTAGTCTGGGAGTCATATGTGATCTTTCTGTATTGACTAAATCCCTCCACCTTACCAAATGTTTTTGCAAACCTCCCATATGTTGCTTTTTAAGGAAAGAAAAACTATTGTTCA
This sequence comes from Phoebastria nigripes, assembly GCA_035582835.1. NCBI lineage: Eukaryota > Metazoa > Chordata > Aves > Procellariiformes > Diomedeidae > Phoebastria > Phoebastria nigripes. The sequence continues at coordinate 1,885,998 of JAYKAV010000322.1, forward strand.
AAGCAAGCCACTTCACCATCGTTTTGTTCACCCCTGAAACTCCTTTTGAACAGAACATAGTGCTTCAGCTCTCAAAAATTTAGTCGGGCCATTTCATCTGTCTGAAACAGCTCTAACACCTTGCTGTGTGATGCATTTCTATTCCCATTAAATTTCCACTGAGTCAAGACTGTCATCTGTGCCCATACAGGCGCAGAAGGTGGCCAGCTACAGCTAATAGTGCCATCCTTAGTAAGAACCCAAGTAATTCTGTAGTATCTTCTGCAGATTGGTTCTCCCTTGCTTTTAAGAGACTTCTGCATTAAAAACACATTTCTCCTAAACTTTGTATCACGCTATAATGTTTTGAAGTAAATCTTAGACGAATACCTCTAACTGAGGTCTTTATAATGCAGCCTGTACAGCTACTGTATCTCATGCTCATTTCTGTTACTTAAAGGTCCTGCAAGAATCTATGGCTAATGGTACGAAATCCGTTATCACTGCTGCAGAGTGGGAGTTTGGTACACTGTGGTAGAGCGCGTCTCATTTGTATTGTTCTTGGGAATAAGCCTACAAACCTTTCCAGATAGTTTCTTTATTATTTTACGTTTTTAGCTCACTTTTCAACTCCTGTAACAAACTGTCCTGATGCAAACTGTATGTCAGTGTAGGTATAGGAATAAAAATAGATTCAAATATTGAAGATGATATGTCCAATTTTTTTTTTTTTACTCCAAAGTAGATTACACATGACAGTATTTATTGTGAAATGTTCTAGAGGTGGGAACCAAGACACCCATATGTAGACAGAAGCCCAGACATTCACTTAGAGTTAGCAACCATTCAGCATTGACTCAAACCAACAGATTTCCTTGTTGTCTGCTTTTTGTTAGTTTGCTATTGACTTCCATGAGAAATGGAGCCAAATCTGGGGGCAGTCTATTCCTTCTGATTTATGTAACACAGAGACTGTTCATTCAGCAAAGGAAGATTTGACAAAAAAAGCACTAATTGAGAATTATTAAGTTTTGTGCAGTGGCTGAGCTCTGAATATGTTTATATAGCTGCCTGGAGCTGTGCTGGTTTGAGGAATGAAGAGTCACAGGTTGTCACTCAAGCCTTGAATGAGTGAGGAAGGTTTGAACAAAAGAAACTGTGCCAAAACATTGTTTAACATTTGTCCCTTCCTCAACAGGGACCTGACTTTCAGTCAGCTGAAATCAGTGAGGGGTTCCCATGCTGTTATAATGAAACAAATGCTGCAGTTCCCCAGTGCTGCTGCTACAAAGGTGACGTGGATGAGAGCTTCCCTGATTCCTGAAATAAAAGACAAGAACTTGCACAGACATATCCATAAGGGGAACAGGGAAAAGAAGAAAAATCCAGTCCTCCGTGGGTAGCACAGCCTGTGGGCTCTTCTATCAGCGGAAAGGACCTTCAGCTCTTCGTCTCCCTGTGAAGGACAATGTTTTATTCTAACCATTATTAGTGAATGCTACTAAAAGAAAAGGATCCTTGAGAAAGTAAAGATTTTTCCCTTCATGCCAGTCCTTCCTTGTGGGAAATTGAAAATGTGCAGTGAGAGGAGACTGAGGGGAACAAAAGCTGCAAGAGCAGAAAGAGGCAAGCTGGAGTCAAGAAAACAGAAATTAAGCTAGAACGAATAAATAAATATGGCGAGAAAGAAAGGCAATGAAATATAACATCAGAATGAAAGAACAAACCTTAGAACAAACTGAAAATTGTGGGCCAAATTAGTTTCAAACAAACATGTTCAAACCGAGGGAGAGAGATACAGATGATGAAAAGTGAGAATAACGGGGATAAAAAAGTAGAAAAACCAAAAAGGTCCACTATAAATTGCGTAAAATTTGCTTGCAACATATTTGTGGTCATCACCTGTCCTGGTGTCTTCACATCAGGAGTGTCCACAGAGAAGGGACTGTGCCATTGGGCCCTCCCCTACAGCTGCCTGAAGGTTAGTGCTTTAGCTGTACTGGTGCAGGACTGAAAATGATGTGACCCTGTGCTGGGCCTCCCTCCAGCAAAGAGAATGCAAGTACAAATCAGCAGCAGAAGCAAAAGATGTATTTCAATCTTTGACAACCTTTTCTGACCCCTCCATTGAACTAGCTTTCAGAATGAGCAGTGGGACCAGACCTCACCCACAGCTACCGCAACAACAGTTCATTTCCATAAATAAATCTCTTCTCCCCCCTGCCCTGAAGTGCTCCTGTCTCACACAAAGGATTGTCAAACTTGGATTTTTCTTTAGAACGACTCCTTACAGCTAACAGGCTAATGCAATGTTATTAAAGCTTTTCATTTTCAGCACTATTATTTCCCTTGTTTTTCTGTTTATTTAATTAAAAAAAAAAAGAAACAAAAAATATGTTCAGCAGTGACTGTGGCGGCAGACCAAAGCAATTTGAAGTCTTACCACTCAAATTAATTGTTGATTGCCCATTGGTAGGACCTCATTAACACTTTGATACTTGGGCTCCACATATTTTACTAAAATCAATGCAACAGGCCACGTAGGCAGAAAACTCATCCCTTTTCTCTGCCTTGCAAAAGATCTTGCATGCATTTACCCCTGAAGTGAGCAAGACAGTGCTCTGCAGAGGCCCTGGCGTGCTTTAGATAGGGCCATGCCTCCCGATGCCACCATGGCGTCCCTGCTTGCACTGGCCAACCCTGGCTGCCAGCTCCCCTGCACAGAGAGCATCCAAAGCACAATCCAGTTCTTTGCTCCAGACTAGATAAAAGCGCATTTCTTTTCTCCAGGGTGTTTTGTTCTAAGTAAACGCTATCCCTGGAGTATTGTAACAGCAACAACAAATCTCTGAATGCTGAATTTTGTAAAGGGCATTTGCAGACATGTGAGATTTAAGCACTCAAAACAATTCAAATCCTGGCACGTTTAGTTGGAGCACATAACAGCAAAGCAACTTGCCAGTCCATTATTTTTGCAAAAACTTTGAAGACCCAAACAAGACCTCAAAGACCCAGAAGCAAAGAATTTCATTATGGAATGTGTAATCAGATGCACTGATTACCATAAATACAGCAGGTAAATAAACTAGTCAATTTGCTTGTGGTCTAATGAAAACAGGCAGCCAGTTTTATTTGTGAGTTCACTGGATGTGCTGATAAAATCTTGCCTGATAAAATCAGATATACCACTGAGCTATTACAAAAGCAACTAAAATATGTCATTTAAATTAAATATTTTCCTTGTCTATGAAGAGAGGTTTTTCTAAGAGGAACTATCGCAAGAAGAGCAATCCAATGCTGTGGGCTTTACAGTGATCAGTGAAGCAACGTGGTAAAGTTTTTCACTCAACAACACTGACCCAGTCAATAAGAAAGCAAAAAAACAAGAGTGAATTCTTCTTTGGATTTGCAACAACAATATGCAAGAGGAGAACATTTTGCTCTTCATTTAAGTGTCCACTTCTCTGCCTCCCGACATGCCCTGGTTCTCAGGCACCGGCTTAATGCAATGCAGGTGGGATGGTTGAACCACCAAGAAGTCCATCAAGTTCTATCGATTTTTTTTTTGGTGAGCGAGTCTGCATGGCTCCTTAGACTGCACTTACCAAGTATTTTGGGAGAACTTAGATACACTCAGTCAGTGAGTGTGGGCTGAAATCTTTGGAATTCACTTAGTTTAGAAAAAATGATTGAATCACAATAGTCAAAAATAATTCTATAGAAAAGGGAAAAAGCACCATAAAGTTCTTACAGATGGAATGAAACTCAGAAGTGATGTTCCTATTGCTAGGCAATCAGTTTGCAAGCCTGTAGTCAGGAAGCCTTTGCCAACTTTAATCTTACTTGCAATCTGATTATTCACATTTCACAGCTGATCTTTTCTGCAGGTTTCAGAACCTGATTTCTGTAGTCACTTTTCAAACAGGCTGTCCAATGCACAGCGTATTAAAGGTAGGAAACAAACGTTCATCAATATTTAGAATTTAATTGAACATTTCCTAAATGTAGCAACATTAATACATTTCTGGAAGACAAACAATTAAGATCAAAGAAACAAACTGAAAAAAATTGAAAACTAGGTTTCAGTAATAGAGGCACCTTTATGTTTCTTCTAAATGTTTACCTCCTTATTCCCTGATTTTGCATCTTACTTCATGCTGAATGAATTAGGCTATGCTTGAGTGGGGCTTTATGAGCTCTCCTGCTCACTCTAATTCGTTGCTCAGAAGGTTGTACCATGATCTTATAATGGGCAGCAAAATGTTCCATTTCTAATTATAGGTCTACATCTTTTCTCTGTTACAGAGGCCAGAACTCCAAGAGAAAGCAGTAAGCAGGATCAGACCTGACTGACAAAAAAATTACTGCATGGTGGCAGTGAGACCATACGGACTCTAAAGCAATTAGGAGATCTCTAGTTCTGTGCTTGCTCCATAATGGCAGCTGCAGAATGAGTTTATAAAGGATGGTGGAAGTGTATTGTGTAAGACACTGTACAAACATAGAATAAGGACAGTCCTTGTCTTGGAGAGCTAGCCTTGGAAATAAACAGGAAAAACAAAGTTTTATAAAAACAATGGTCAGGTAAATTCCACTATATATGGCTTTCTGTATACAGTTTTCAGCTGAAAGTCATTTGGTGAGGAAAGAGAATTTTCTGAGAAAAACTTGAGTTGAATGAAAGGACTAAAGAAAAGCAGAAGATATTTTGAAGGATGGGGTTATAAGTGAGGTAGGAAATAAAGGAGAGTGTCCAAGGCAAGCAAGATGAAGAGTTCAGGGACGGGGTGGTCTGGAAAAGGCACAGCAGGACAGACTGTGGGCATGATGAAGAGCTTGGCATGATGGCACCCCTGAGAACACAGTTCTCTGCTGCAGCACGTTCTGCAGCCCCATCCTGCTTGCTGCTGCTTGCCTTCATTCACCTCCCTCAGACACTACCTCCAGGGAAAATTAGCACTGCCCTGCTTGAACTGTGTCCATGCTCACACCCCTGTGTGTGAAGGCAAATGGATATGAAGAACTTCCTACCCTGCAGACATCTGAACCCAGGATGTCTGGAAAGAGAAGAAATCTTCATTAAGCCTTATTATCTTTGCCCTCTATTTTTTGCCGTGCTGTGGGCTTGCTTTGCTACAGGGGGAAACCCAAGAGCACATTTCCTTTTTAGTTTTCTTTTCTTTCACTTCTCCCGAGCCAAAACCGATGTTGCTTAAAATGCTTCTAGTTTTAGGAAACACGTTGCTCTCCGTCCATCAATAGACTTGTTACTCCGTTTCTGGCCAAATTCAAGCGAGTTGTTTCAGAGACCGGTAGCCATCCCAAGGATGCTGCTTATTCAGCACAGAGGGTAAATAGAATCAGACACCTCTTGTAAGCCATTACTGCTATTATGTTAGCATTCAAGACATTAAGAAAGATATTGAAAGGGATACAACAAAGGAAATTGAAAGTAAGAAAGAGCATGATCTTAGGGTACTGCTCAGGTGAACGGTATCTCTAATTGGATTGCATCTCTCAGGATTCCCCATGGATAATGCCAAGCTATTGTTTAATTGGAATAAACCTTACCCGTTTTCATCTGCCTTTCAGGAGCACTGTCCTACAAACTGCAGCTGTCTAGCTGGGTGAGCCCYTGAGCATGCTGACATTTCCAATAGCAAGCGCTCAGACTTTGATTTCTCTTTAGGTGGTTAAAGTAGTCAGAGGAGAGGAAGAGTACAGGAAGCAATTTCCCAACTCCCTACTCAAATTACACTCAGAAAATGTCAGAACAAGCATTGTTGATTAGTGCTCCAGACTGGAAACAGGTATACCTAAGAACTTGCTACTGCTCAGCAGGAAGACAGCAGATGGGGGGGGGGNGGGGGAGAAAACAAAACTAAACAATCCTTCATGTAAACAACACTCAAATGCTTGTGGGGAAAAAGGACAAAATAATCACAAATCTAAGAGCACTTCTGCTAACATAYCTCAAACTAGATTGTGTAGGAAAGAATTTGCATGCACAGGGAACAATTTGGGCTGATGTTAGAAGGTTGCAAGATACCTCAGATGGCAAAAAGAGGGAAGTCCTGCCATGCAAGAGCTGCAGTGTGTCCACACTTCCATCCCACAAGGTAGCCATGCCTCTATGAGATGTCTGCTCCAGTCCCCAAGTTCATAACCATCACTGACAGAAACAAAAAAAAAAATGAGGAAACCTTCCAGAGTGCTTAACAGTGGATAAGTGTCTAAACTGGTATGAAAAACTAAGTAAATTTCCTCATTTGAAATAACACAAGGTATCTGGTTTGGGGGATAAAACTCAGAATGTGTAACAGGAAATAAGCCACCATTAACACCCTGGAAAAGTTCATATTACTTTGCTCAAAASAACCATTTTTTAGGTAGACTGTGATGACTGCTCAAAACACCACTCTATCAACATCACAAATAGAGGTAAATACTCCTGCTATGGGCCATATTTTAGTTTACTAAATTGGCAAGTCACTTATCAACAAAGAAAAGCTTACATTCTTTTTTTTGGGTAGAYATCAATAAACTTCACAGAAATAATCAGCTTCATAGTCTTAGGTTCTCCCTATTAATTCAAGTCACAGTTTCACAACATGCTGATATGAAATGTGCTAAATCTGCGTGAAGCAAGTTAACCTTAGCATAAAGAGTCACCAGATGCTGGCTGCTCTCAACGGCACATCGCGGTACCTAAGAGAGACAGAGGGTCACAGAGAGAAGAGTTGACCTTTACTATGAGGTCTTATTTAGTTTGTAAAGTCTAAATGGCTAAAACCATACCCAGTTCCTGGCAATACCATCTCCACCATAAAACATTTTAAAGATGACACTATAGTATCTTGTATCAAAATAAACCATCTTTTCTGATGGTTTTCTGTGAAAAATACAGGTGTCAGCATGCCTTCTGCTATGTACTTTGGAAGACTATAAAGCCATACAAATATAAATAAATTAGAATTTGATTTATAATAATTAGTTCAGACTCCTCTAAAATATTTATTTTCAATAAACAGATTTCTGTAAATTATTAACCTGGAACATAGGAAACTATTAATAATATTAAATGCTTATACTTGCCATGAAGTGTAACCTACCATTTGGTAGAAAATAACAGGTATTCAGAATCACATCTAGAACTGGACTTTTCTCTGTTTTGGGATTACTAGCAATACTCTGAACTTTTTTTGCATTTGAAATAGAGGCATAGAGTCAAAGTCTCAAAAAGCTATTACATATGAAGGTAAAATCTCTAGCATTAGCCTATGTTTCAAAAGAAATATTCCTCTGAACAAAAAMAAAAAAAAAAAAACCACAATAAAAAATTAGAAGATGTGTTTACAATTCTAAAAACTTTTCAATATCAATGATCCTGTAATCATTTCAACAGAATTTATGTCTGATAAACAATTCTGGTTTTATGAAATAGCACTTCCAACTAAAAAAAAAAAAAAAGATTTAAAATCCTGGTGGGCTTTTACAGCAATCCTGACTCTTACACAGTTGCATTTTATAAATCAGAGTCATTATCTCCTGGCTTTAGTACTTTAAAGGTACCCTTTATTGTCTTTAAAACAGCTGTTTTTCCTATTTTGTTTCCTTTTCATGAACTACTGCATAGTGTTCAGCATGTTACGTGTATGTTTATGCAATATTAGCTGAAGCCTATCATTACTGATTTGCATAGCAAGTGATCTGGCTACTCATTTCACTGAACTAACTCTTCAATTTCTACACGTCATGAGTTTGGAAAGATAGACTGTTCTTGTGTATGAAAAACATTATTTTAGTCCTGAAGGAAGGCAGTAAATTACTAGCTGATTAATGACATATTATGGGCTCAGAGGTTATTGTGTATAGTAATATTTTTCATAGTTCAAAGACACTTTCATGAATACCWTAGGGGAAACAGCTTTATTCAAATGACCTTTGCAATGGGTCACTTCTCTTGAATTTGCTACAGCCACCAGTATGAGAAAGCACTGGATTTTTTTCTACCTAACTTTTTTTTGAGTGACGTGGCATAGAGGAAAGAACTGCCCATGGCTGACTTTTTCAGACAGCTTCAAAAGAAACATCTAAAAAGATATACTATTTGTCCTACTACATCACTGTGGCTGAAATTTAATCTTGTGAATCATCTTTTCCAGTAATTGAGGCAAATTTAAATCTAATATTAGCTGGTGCAAGTCTGCCATCAATAACTTGCAATGGAGTTGTATCTGATTATGCCCAGGGTGAATCTGACCTTTGATCTCATGGTTGGAAAATTATGTTTATTGTCACCTGATGTTGGTGAAAATGGTAGATGCCTTAAGAAGCGAATACCTACATGAGGAAAGAGTATGTGCACAGTAATGTTGACCTAGGATTTTCTCTTTAAATTCCCACTGGAGAGTAGGAAGATGTTCACTTGTCCCCTTACCTTCTCTTCTTTCTGAGTTTATAGCTTGTTGCCTTTTCTAGCTTCTCTGGGAAAACCGTATTCCCCTCACTTGCTTGTGCTAGAAGTTCACAAGATAAGCAAGATGGGACATCCCGTTCCCCTTTTGCTCAAACCTTTCCTGTGTTGGTGTGCAATCCTTTCCGGCTRGACTCAAGTGCCTCTTTTATGTCCTTTATCATGCTGTATGGCACAGATCAACATCAAGTTCCAAAGCAGTAATTGCACATTTAGCAAGATGCAGAAGATTTCCACTTCTCTTCTTCACATCTTGAAGAAGCTTCCTAAATTTGTTTGAACCTTTTGTATTTTTCTGTATGTTATCTCCATTTGTTACATATCGGGTTTGATCTGCCTTCTGTTCAGCTGAGATTTTGAACTCTTCCTATGCATTACACTACTGACAATTGTCGTATCTGTTAAGGAACAGAAATAATGCATGAATGATATACTGGACTGAACTACCTTGAACGTATTATTCTTCCGTGCAGGAGTCCATGCTTCCTAAAATCTGATGGTGATCAACAAGCATTTGCATTGCTCAGCATAAAGGTACTTTGCCAACCCATTCCTGCAAATTCTTATGTTTGCATTTATCTTATCATGAAGCTTGGCTAGCCACATATCAGCAATTATATTTGTTTATCCTCACCCAACTCTATATTAGCAATGACTAAGCAAAGACCGTCTCTTTATATAATTCTTTAAGATGCATGTTAAATAGCTCAATAAACAATGCAGTTCATGTTATCCTATGAGCGTCTGCTGGATCTGCTCCCAAATCTTAAATACGTTTTTTCATTTCTTATCTTTGGAAGACTACATCATAGTTTCAATTAATCTTTCTAGAAGATAGATATTTAGCCTATATTTTCCTTTCCTTAATTTTATGATCTAATTTCTAGTAGCAACTCCTTTAGGTCTTTAAATTCCTAAACATTGTATGTTTTTGTGTTGCTCAAATACATTGATATTGCACAGCTAACAGCAATTAATGGTATTCCTTTGTCCAAGTTAATTACCATCTACTCAAACTAAGTAGTATCATTTTCTGATAAATCAATGCCTCTAACTCCTCCCTCACTTGACTAGCTCTTTAATGAATATCCTTTACTGTGGGACACTTGATGTGCCCAGAACTTGTAGAAATTTAGCACAGGCTTGCTGGAATCACAGAGAAAGGACTGTGATACCACCTGTGTGAAGAGCAGGCATATGGCATATTTAGTTCTTGGATATTGATTGCAATGAAAGGAGCATTCAAGTAAATGTTCTATACACTGTATAAATCAAATTGGGGTCATTTCATTTTTAGACAGTTATATTTTCAGCTCTCCCCACAGCAGCAAAAACCTCAGAGTTGGACTTCGTTACAAAGTAATGTATGGCTATCTAAGGCAAATGTATTGGATATGTGATCGGTCAGGCTGAACTGGCACCACTGCTGACAGCAGCTATGGCTGATTACTGGTGATCATGTAAATAAATAAATAAATAAATAGAAAGATAAAGAAAGAAAAGCAGTGTAGGCAGCAGGAACTTTCCTCACTGGAATTTTCCAGTGCGTACAGTAAGCAGGAAGCAGAGAGGCAGCACATACAGCCCAACTGTTTGTCAAGGCACATCATTCAGGGCTGTGTCCGGCTGAAGCCATAACTGGGGATCAGATCTGATGAAGCTTCTTGACATCCTCTAGAAAAAAATTGCCTTTATTAAAAAGTTATATTTGGGATGATCACAATCATTTTGCCCATCTCAGGTTTCTATGGGGCTTTAGGCTTTCCTTGCCCCAAGCAAGCAGGCTATAAACTACTTGCTGGAAACTCCTGGTATGTCCCAGCTAAAACGGTCACCCAGCTAACATCAGTGTGACATTACCAGCACCAATACGAAGGCTGCAAGACAAGACACCCTCACTGCAAACAGGATTGTTTGTGCCATCAGATAAAGCAATATGCAGAGTCCGAGATTCAGACACAGCAGAAAACAAAAATTACAACATCCTGATGCAGACTGATCTTGAGTAGAATCACTCTTCTGTGTGGAAAGCATGAAGAACACAGGTGTCTGCATGCCTTTGAAAGCCTGTCTTTAAGACTCAAAAACAACCTCTCATCAACTTTCCCAGAGGGCTAAATCAATAATTAGGACTTGGTGATTTTTTGCTCACTAACAATGGTCAAAAATATGCAGTGAAGATCATTTTGGAACTGCTTACGGCTTTGCAATGAATTTTTCACAGTTTTGGCTTTTAAAACATGAATGAACTAGATTTGTAAAACATTGAAGGAAGAGTGGTACTGTTTCTACTCTCTTTCACCAAGGGATATAGTTGTTAAAGCACTCACTAAGAGTGGAAAGACCCAGCTCCCCAGGTGGCAGGAGGCTGAACCTGCATGTGCAGAAGGCACTGTGATATTTGGGGAAAGATTCCTGGCAGTTCCTCTTACTGAAGCTATTCCACTCTCTGAAAAATCCTCATGTTTTCTTTCGACAGGAGAGGAGGTGGGTGAACACCTTCCCCAGAGACAGTTAGGGAGCTGCTCTGACGCGTTCCTTCTTGAAGGGATGGATATGGATAGCCTGGGCAACAGCGCACATATGAGGAGAGGAGCAGCAGTCTATGAAGGCTGCCTGCACGATAGAAGGACAGTGTAGTACTTCCCAGAAGGATCCACAGTTGAGAGAGATTTGCAGGACAGATTTACCTTCTGAAAGTTTCACACCACTGGGGAGGTACAGACTTTTGGTCCAAAAGAGCAGATCAAGCCCAGGACAACATAAACCCTCCAAACTGCCTCTGACAGAGACATGAGGAGCATCTGCAGGAACTGCTTCAATCTACTGATCCACTCCATTAACCACTAATGCAGACATAGTCATATGGATAGATCTTATTTATGGTAGATCACCTTGAACAAAGAGGTTAACTGCAAACTACGTAGACTGTATTATGGCATGGTGGTCAGGGTGCTCTGGTGGGAGAAGCAGGTTTGAGTCTCGCTTTCTTCCAGCAGCATTTAACACAAGGCAGCTCCAGGCCTACCTTTGAGTAACCAGTGCTGTAATCTACCCTCTCGTCACACTTCCTTTATTCAGCCTGAGTTTTTTTGTTTCAGCAAGACAAATCTTTAAGTGTTTCCATTTGTTTCAGATTATGAGATCCAAGAGACTGTTTTGGTTGATTTGATGTGGCTGCTGGGTCGAAAAAAAATGTGATGACACTACCCTATTCTAAGTGTCATGCCTTTTTCAGATGGGACTTAATATGCTAAATCACTTAAGCATTTTTAAGACATCTAATCAGACAACTAAAAGCATCCTTGTAGCTACTGTTAGTTTGCATAAAGATTTAATCTTTGTTTGTGTAGCTTAAGGCACTATTATCTGAATAAATTAATTGAAATTCTAGCCCATTACCAGGGCAATGGAAGTGTTACCTTTGATTTTGGAAGGGCAAGAATTTCACTCAAGATACAGAGGTTTTTCAAATGATTAAGATATAATTGTCATTCATAATAAGATCATTTGGATGCTTTTAAATACTTCTCTTGGTATTTCATTTTGAGTTTAATTAATGCAAACATCTGCATATGTCAGGACAAATTAGATGAAGATTTTCCAATTTTATAAATAATTCACTACTATTATTTAGATAAACTATGAATAAGAGGAGATGATGTGGTCAAAATAACAATTAGTTGAAGTAATGTGTTACTGAACTGAAGTTATTAGCTTGATACACATTCCTTTCTGCAAAACTTCTAAGTGGAGTAAAACTGATGGTGTGTTGYACAAATTTTGTCAGGTATAAAATGTTCATTTGCCCTTTTCCCTCTTTTTTTTAAAAATCCACCAAAAATGTGTTTTATGCAGGTTTTGCTGCATTGGCTATGTATAAGAAGCTCATGGTAAGTCACACCATACAATGAATCACTTGAAATTAGATTGAAATCTGAATAGATTAAAGGAAGAAGTATTGAAAGAGCAGATGATTGAAAAGAAAAAGGTAGTGATTGTGTGATAGAGTCTGAGCAAAATACATGAGGAAAAAGTGCCAGATGTTAAGGAGGCTATAGCCAGGGATGGAACTGGGTCAGAATAAGAAGAAAAGTCACCAGTTTTCAGGACTGTGCCCTTGTGTCAGTAGGTCTTTTGGAGAAGTCGTATCTGGCGCCTTAAATGAGCAGGTAGAAATTGAATGCAGGGGAAAAATGTACTTCAGAAGAATTCGTACCTGTGAAAGACCTTACCTGGGAAGCAGATCTCCATATGTACCAAAAGCTAAGGTGCTAAATATATTTGGGTGATTGAACACATTGGTCCAAACAGCGACAATTTGCTTACCCTACTATTTCATTTGTACGTTCTTCCTAGAGAAGTGTTATGTTCTCATTTCTTATTGTCCCTGGATTGCAAAATAACTGGAGAGACATGAATACAGAAGCAGTGAGGTGTCATGTCACAGTTGATACAAACTGTGGTCTGTCCCCTATGTTGTGCAGTAGGTGTTTATGGTCTTGGAGATGCCCAGGGAACTCGGGAGGTGGCTCAGCAGCTACTGAATGGGTCTGTAGCCCTGTACCCTCTTCAGTGAAAATGAAGCCATTTTATTGGCACTCCTTACTCTTCTCAAGTATGAAGGGTAGCATAAAACAATGGAAAACCTGGTCTGAAGTGTTTTCTSTAGCATCACTGACTGTGTCCATCATTTAATCTGATTTTAGATTTCTCTTTTCTGTGTGTTAATTTAGCAGCTTTGCTAGTGCTTTGAAGTTTGAAGCAGTTCTGCAGTCATTTTATCATCGTATTTATGGAGAAAAAAACTGCATTCCTTTATGGAAGTAGTATAGTGTCTTCTCCTGGACCTAGCTGTATTTTTTAAAACAGCATTAGTCTTCTGCATGAGAGTAGTCCTTCACACTAAATAAGTTTGAGCTGATCAGTCTCCAGGCTTGTTTTGAATAGGCCCACCAGAAGTATCTGTCACTCCTGCTGCCTGATCGCTTTAATAGGATTCTCAGTACTTGGGTCTGATCTCCAGATTAGTCCATTTGATTAAAGATAATTAGCACTTGAATATTTTCTGTTTAAAATCCCAATCAGATGGGACATTCTGCACACTGGCCATGACTGTGGCAGCCTGTATACTTCACTTTTTGGTTCACAGATACACAGCACAAAAAGAAAGAGCCCAGCTTGTCTGCAGATTTCTGCCTGGAGAGTTTCTCTTGCAGGAAAATGATCTTTCCACAAAGTAGCTGAAAGCTCTTTGCTGCTCTTGCTCCACAAAAACATTAAAGGAAGGAAATATAATTGGTGCCAGTCAGTGTGGTCTTACAGAAAAAAAGTTTTGTCAAACATGCTTGATTTAATTCCTTGAGGAGACTACAAGTTTGGTCAAGAAAGGTAACTGTGTTAATGTGATAGACATTATAAGCTATTTGCCTCGGTGCCACATATATTCTGATAACATTGCATTAGAGCGGGGCCGGCAAATATATTTCACGTATATTAAGAGCCACCTAATAGACAGATCTTTTAAGTAATCATCAATCATTTCATGGACTTCATTACAGCAGGGTTCTCCTGGAAATGAGATTAATCCTGAGGCTACCCAAAATWATTTGTTGTGATCTGGATAGAAGTTCACTTACAATTTACAAAATATAAAATTTTGGGGGGCCTAAAAATTGTCTGAATGAAGATTAGAAAACTGTACAGAGCAATCTAGATTTCCTTGTAAAATGAAGTGTATTTTTGTACTATCTAAGGCAAAATGATGTCTAGAAGCAATGTACGAAGGACAGTACTATAGAGTGGGAACTGTGTTTTGGAAACCAGGGACTTCAGGGTAATAGTGGATAAGCAATTTAATATAAGCTCCCTGAATGATGCTAAAAAGCCTACTAGTAACCCCGGTATGACTTAAAAACATCCCATATCTCCCCTTTACTTTCTCCTATTCACGTTTTTCTGAGTTCTGACCTTCGCATTTTGGTTGGATAAAGAAGAAACAACTAAAAAAAAACAATCTTGGGGACGAGCCATTCTTTCACTTCTAGTACACTGGTGATAATTTGGGGTTAAGCAGCCCCCCCATCCTAAACCATGTAGGACGTGTGGTAGTTTACTTGAAACAGACCAGCGATTTATGGCAGATCCACATTACACTGAAATTACAGGCAAAATTGCTGTAGGAATCCCATGCCATAAACACCCCAACAGCAATGAAATGAGYACTCAAAACCAATCTTTTTTAATTGCTCAAGCCACAAGCCATTATCACATAATTCCTTCTGATTACCAAAGCACACTAGACTATTAAAATCTATCTATTACAATCTGAATAGATTAGCCTTTAGGACATATTAACATCAAATTTCACATGATATTAACTAATGAATTAGTCTAGCAAAAGAGTTCAAATTCTAATTACCAGATAGCCATTAGATATGTCCAGTTACTCATATCAGGAAGTGCTGGAGAGAAGGGGAGTGTGATTAACTTGTCAGGAAAATGCAGCTGTGAAAGCAACACTTTCTCACTATCCTACAGGATTTCAGCTTCTAACTCACACTAAGATGTCAAATACATCCACAAGCCCAAACCGAATGAAAGCCCTGTTGTATTATGCAAAATGTATACAGATGGCAGGAGCAAATCATTGCCTAGAGTTTCTGCAGTGTTAGTGTAAGAACCATTTCATCCACTGTTTTAACATCATAGCGTCAATGCATTTAATGGTCACAGCTAAGCAGATCGGAAGTAGTATGCCCCGAAAGTGGGCCTCTCCCTGTGGTAGGTAGTGTATGACTGTGTATGTATATATGTGTATATATGTATATATATGCATAATGTATGACTGTAAAGATAATAAAAAATTACTTCATGTATGTTGAAAAGGACCACTTCTGTGTAATGCATTTTACTGCAAATTAAAGAACACAAGAGCATGTCATACCATCACACTTGTCCCTCGAAACCCCAAAAACATGTTACTGACATAACTGTAAGTATTAGCAAACTTAGAAAATCACCCACTGGTGGTGATGTGGAAACGTTGCCTCACAGCGTACAAAAGGGGAAGATGGCCCTCACAATGCTTCTGCTTTGCCTCACAGATTCAAAGCATGCCTGTAGGCAAGACTGAGTCACTTCAAAGGGGTAGAACAAGTTTTAAATTATGTTTTATCTTCATTCACCCTTCATCATTGATGCAAATAGGGTTTGCTTCTTCTGCATACTAGATACAGACTAAGAGGTGGCAAGACAGAAACAGGCATCTCTAGCGACATATTCATATTAATAGATTTACAGTGCTGCAGAACCCTTGAGTGGAAATCTTTAAAATACCTTTCCTCCAATAGTCCTCTCAGGTCAAAAGAGTCTATTCTTCACTTGAAAAATCAACATACCTTTAAAAAAAAATTGCTCTTGTTGGCACCCCTTGAATTCAGGGTTGCTTAGACACCAAGCAGAGAGGCAACTAAGCCATAAGAAAGTGCTCCTTTGTTATCCTCACACTGTTTCCATTTGTTCTTTGTGTCATCAGGAGTGGGTTTGGGGTAATTTTTTTTTTAGATTGGCCTGTTCCTGTTGATCAGCTAATCAAAATCCCTGAGAGTCCTCCCTCATTTCTTCTTGTCCAAGGAAACTAAGAAAATGCTATCTAATTCACTGCTGAGAATTTCATCAAAGATTCAGCTTTGCTCATCCTGATTAGGAGCAATCAACATTTAATATTGATGGCTGGCTGAAGTTCAACTTAAGCATCTCTGGTTTTTGCATATTATATCATGTTAGGTTTCAAGACAGCAGCAAACATAGTAGAGGTTGTTCCTTCATAGGATTACCTCCATCTCAGAAAGAAGAAAAAGAGATAGACTGTCTGATTGGTGTCAATACACTGAAGATATCATATGACATGATTTGGTCATTTCTTCTTCTTGCACCCAAAATAAGAAGACAAAGTGATGCTTTTGTTGCAAAACATTTATATTTTCACTATTAACAGCTTTTCTTGAGCTCAGGATCTGYAGCATTGCCTTGGTACCCCTCAGAAAAGACTTGATCCCATCCTGAAATTACCTAAGTGTCACTGTGCCTCATCTTGGTCTCTGCATTATTCTCTTTTCTACAGTTGAATAAATACACTAGTGTGTTGATATATAATACTAAATTTAATTTTCAGCACATAAGGAACCACAATCCACCAGACAGAAGGGAGAGTTAACCTGTGGATATGTTATTTCTTTCCTTACAGTGCACTGCCAGAGCAACTGTTAGCGAGTTGAGTTTATTGGATTAATAGGAGATGGCTCCAGTTATCAGTCCCAGAGGTCACTGCTATTTATAATGGAAACAGGCATGATGAAGGTACTGTAGGCCTTAATTCTGCCTTCCTTATTAAATCACAAATCACAGCAGAAGCTTGGAAAATTTCAAAATCTGTAGCAAGTCAAGGTATAAAGTTATCAATGATCCCAAATCAGGATTTTCTTTAGTAAAACCACTGTGCAAGGTATGGCAGAGGCTTTGTTTAAAGACTGGATTCCAACCACTGGGCTATGCAAGTGGGTAACTAGCTGGGCAAAACAGAGCTGGGGACTGCCAAAGAGACAGCTATAAGTGCTATATTCCTATATTCCTCTGTACTTCTTCCTAAATTTAATGCTGTACTGTTAGCATGTGGACAACAGCAAGTAAATTTTTCCTTCATTTTTAATTTCTGCCTGTCTTGAATTAAAGGCTACTTCATGGTGACTGGCAAAACATCAAAGTATTCCATTTTTATGGGCATAATTCTCCTTAAAGCAGAACAAAATTAGCAATGGCCAACATGGAATAAGAATACTCAAGATTTTCTAAAACATAGACAGTGTTCGGCTGCTGAACTTGAGAATGGAAATAAGGTGTCAGCATGGTTGAAGTGTCATTCAGCAACTGGTTTTAGACGGGAAAATACTCTGGAATCCTTGCAAGTAAAGGCTTTATGTGTATAAGAAGCAGGGCAGAAACTGCTTTATATTCAATGTCTCTTTAAAAAAAAATGTGAAAAATACAACATAAAGCATTGAAAAGGCAGGCAATAAAGGTTAGAGTATTCTAATCCTTTGTCTTAATTCCTTCAATTTGAAAAGAGCCTTTTATCATTTGACATAATCCTCTGACTAATAATAAACCTTCTAGGTGCTCTTCCTGACAAATCAATAGACACATCATGTTTGAGTAAAACATAAAAGAATTTTCTCAGCATTCTAATGTCTTTTTTTTTTCAGTCAGTCTGAAATCTCTTTAATATTCAGTACAGAAGACAGCTATCAGAAAACAGACAGTAATGATGATGATTTTATTGATTTTGACTTGCAAAGAAATCTCAAACGGGACTAACAAGTAATTTCTTTTTCTTCAGCAAAATCTTTGTACCAAATCAGCTGTCAAAAAAAAAAGCATCTGTGGTGTCACATCTTGTACTTTTTTGTATTAATTATGTCCTATCTATTGTAAACTTTAGGACCACACACGTCTTCTTTACTTGTTGATTTATGCATAGGTGGACCTTCTAACTAATTTAAATCAATTCAGTTTCTCCTATTGTCACCAGAATAGAAAAAGCTATAGATTTTGTTTTCCTCTAAATTAAGCTTCTAATCTAAGTCTTGAAATTTATTCTGTACTTTTTCATATAGCTCAGTCTTTCCATACAGAAATCCTCTTCAGAGTGCTGCAGAGATGAGAATGATTTGTATTGAATTAGTTTTATTGCTCATAGACAAATGCTCATGGAGATATTTGGAGAAGACAATTTTTTAATGCAAAATACTGCACAACATAAATATGTTTGTTATATATTCACAGGAGACATTATCCAGTAGGGCTTACAGTAACATTAGTATTTCATCAGGCTTCTTCCAGACTGGTGTGCTGTATTACTCATCCTTTGGAACGACACTAAACTGAACACTCACCACCAGAATAAAGGTTACGTGGTATGAGATGATCCCAGGGGATGGACCGTTGTTATTTCTGCAGTACTTAGCAAAGAGAAAGTAGAGCGTCTTTCTAAAACTCCCCAAAACCAAACTCCAACAGCATGGCAAATTATATTTTCTATGTATTTCTCACACTTCTTATCTTCACTTCAGTGACTATTCTGAATAGAAGACCAAAAATATACAGGACTTTTAAAAGTACTCTCCCTTTCTCTGAAGKTGCTCTCTCAGACTTCATATAATACATATTCATAATGCTTCCATCGTGTTCTAAATCAAATGCCACTAAAAATGAGTTTTTTAAAATTTCTATTTCAATACTGATAATGGTAGCAACTACATTCCCTTTAATTTAGCAGCTCACAAAACGGTTAGAAGAATGAAGACAGATAAAAGAATTCCCAAAAAATTTGTGGAGAAAAAAGAATAAAAGAAAACCTGGAACTAGCAATAGATGTGTTTGAACTGAAGTCTCAGAATAGCTTGAGAAGCTCAACCTCCCAATACTCTCAATGGTTTTGGTCTCAACCGAGTAGGAATGTTGGCTCCTTTATTAACCCTCAGAGGCCTCCTTAAAAAATGAAATAAAGCTTGCATGAATTTTAAGGATTCCACAGACTTTTGCACTTGCCCATAGGGATAAAATTGACTTAAATGTTAAGCCTATCTTGAAAAGGTATTGGGACTTTTTTTTAATCCTCTTTCTCAAGAAATGTGTATTGTATATGAACAATTTTTTGTGCTTAGTTGGGTGACAAAAATACATTTCTACTTCCTGCTATTTCTATAAATACACTCAGCCAGCACACTTAAGGGGTTTTGCCTTATCAATAAACCACAAACATAAGTTATACAACAGTCTCCAAATTAATTTTGTAACACAAGACTGAAAGCAGTGATTACAGCTACACCTTAATGTGCCAATGCATAGTCTTTAGTATATTTCTGAGTATGAACAATGCATTTTACTCGCTGCATTTTCAAACATACCTGCTTTAGAAATTTTTTTTGCTTATGCAATGAATTAGTTCTTCCTTATGAGCAATAATATAGTAGTTTCTATTACAGGACTAAGAAAGGACAGTAAGTAAAAGAGAATATACTTTTCTGTTATTTAGAGGGAAAAAAATACATATATACATGTACACATTGCTCAATCAGAGCCTTTATTCATTTAAGGCTTCCTGGAACATTTAATGGACCATTTAGATACTTTTCTTCACTCCTGCTTCTGCTTCTCAGGAGCCATTTGTAGCCCAGCAGCCAGGCAGCCATTTTTTCTTCCAAGGTGATGTAGATGAAAACATTACAGCTTCTCTCTTCTGCAGGCAAGGCAGTCTCTAGAACAGCAAACAGGTATTTGAGGTCAACAAATAGTTCAATATTGTAACTTTTTCCTTCTAGTCTTTCCTTCCAAAGCTACACACTCTCCTATCCTACTCCTGTTTCCTAACAATTCTCCCATTCATTTTCTCTGTTTCTCTAAAAAATRAGTTTTCTAAGGAGTTATCATACCATGGCTTACCGTCCTAAAGGACCAGTCTGCCAGTCAAATGCAGGTTTGCACAGAGACTCTTCCTCAGACAGGCTTGAATCCTTGCAGAAAGCCCTAACAGAAAAATAACTGAAGCAAATTCAGCCTGGAAGTTACTGGAAAAACACTTCATAAGACACTGACAGCACCACGCTTACTGTCAGTTCTCTGAGTAAAACTGCACTTGTAAGTACAAGCTTTGCCTTCCTCAGGAGCAACACCTCTGTTCACCGATCTTCTTTCGTATGTTCAGATAAACCTCTGTGTGTGCCACCTTGCTGCGCTCCTCTCCTCTACGCTGAATGGCAAAGCCGGGGGGGGGCAGTTACATCTGCCTCATGCCTCAGAGGACAAGGCAATTAATCTCATTTATATGTCCTGAGTGCATGACCTGAGGATTGACTTTCCTGCCAAAATGACTCCAGATTAACAGTAGCTCCTAAATTACTTACATTTGGAAAGGAAAGTATTAATAGCTCTGATCAGCAGGTATTATTATTCAAGAAAAGGACTTTTAAAAAAAAAAAATCCTTCTGATTCTACAACCCACAGAGGTGAAAAAAATGTTTCTGTTCTTTTCCTCTCTAAAGCAATATAGAAAACAAATATCACATAGACAGGTGCTTAACTAATGGGGAATAAAATTTTTCCATGGGAATCTATGTACTAGGCTAATAGACATCAGAACTTATCAGAAATGAAGAGTGAAATAAAAAAAAAAGATTTAAGAGGGTAAATCTTTTTTCAGATATGTATCTTGAATGGCAAAATCATAATTTCTATGTATCATTTTACTTCTTTGCAAAATTAAATATTGTCTTTATTAGTTCAAGGATTATTATAGCAAATGGGTTAATTATGTTTATACCTAAATACAGTAAGCTAGGGATCCCATGTGCCTGTGTGGAGAATTGTAATCATGCAGACACCCTCACTCAGCTTTTCCATGTCATCTTCTGATGACATACAACTTTAAAACCATTAGGTATTTTTAACTAGTTCTCATTTCATCAGATTGACAGTCTGAAATAGAAGTGTGTTTTCCATTTGGTTTCTCAATTACTGTACCATTATATGCCTTCAGCAATACTAACCTTTAAATCGCATCTTTTCTAAAGAAGATCCAACAATAAGGGAAAGGCTGAAAATCCTAATAAATCACATGGCACAACAGCTACAAGTGAATACAGTGTGAAAAGGTAAATCATCAGTAACAAAGGCTTTTTTAACAATCAGTTTTCTATTTTTGTATTTCTTTTGTTCTGTCAGTAATGAAGGAATGTAAATCATGAATCCTCTCTCAGGCTGTCTAAGATACTCTGGAAATGAAATGAAATCCAGTGCAACAGCTGGTTCTGCAGGGCTGCCTTTTTCTTTGAAGGCACTGATGCTAAGGCAAGGTCCACCTGGGCATAATAAACCCTTCCTGTTAGAAGCTGAAAGAACAATTTGGGTGGATCTTAGGGATTTATCATTCCTTTTGAAGGATTTCATYGGTTCTTCCCACTCTCTTCAGGCAACAGTTTCCTCCTCGCAGTTTCTCCACATTTTCCTTTACATCTCCTCACTAGCAGGCCTCACAGGGGGAGGACCTCACAGGTGGGTCTCCACTTCTGGGGGAAAAAACTCCAAGCTCACTCCTTGAAGGAAGCCAGAGGCACCCTAAAACTCATGCTGGCAATACCCAGGTGGTGCTCTGTTTGGGGTCCATTCCCATGATTTTGATGTCTTGTTCTTTTTAAATTCTGGGGTGCTTTCTGAACACATGCTCACTGCAAGGGCATCAGGCAAGGTGTGCTCTTTAATGGAGCACGTGCTCCATGTCTTAATGGAGCTGCAATTCTGAGTAATTAACATTCCTCCCCTGGCTCCTTGCTTCTCTGAGATGTTGTACTGTCATGGTTTAACCCAGCAGGCAGCTAAACACCACACAGCCATTCACTCACTCCCCCCCAGTGGGATGGGGGAGAGAATCAGAAAACAGGTAAAACTCATGGGTTGAGATAAAGACAATTTAATAGGACAGAAAAGGAAGGGAAAATAATAATAATGATAAAAGAATATAAAAAACAAGTGATGCACAATGCAATTGCTCACCACCCGCTGACTGATGCCCAGCGAGTTCCTGAGCAGCGGAYGCGCCCCCCTGGCCAACTCCCCCCCAGTTTTCTGTTCAGCATGATGTCATATGGTATGGAATATCCCTTTGGCCAGTTTGGGTCAGCTGTCCTGGTTGTCTTCCCTCCCAGCTTCTTGTGCACCTCCAGCCTCCTCGCTGGCAGGGCAGTATGAGAAGCTGAAAAGTCCTTGACTTAGTGTAAGCACTGCTCAACAACAATTAAAACATCAGTGTGTTATCAACATTATTCTCATCCTAAATCCAAAACACAGTACTATACCAGCTACTAGGAAGAAAATTAACTCTATCCCAGCTGAAACCAGGACATGTACCAACAAGCAATACACATGTTCCCACCAGCCTGCAGCTGGAAGGGGTCTCAGTCTAGTTCATCATTCGGTCTGGCAGGAATTTTCTTGAAGACTAAACACTGGCAGTGCAGGGGCTTTCCTAACTGTGCTTGCCTGGTACAGGCTTTCCTTAAACTTAAACTATCATTGCTGCTTTTCCCTCCAGCTCATGAGAGTTAAATTCATCCACTGAAAATGGAACAAATGAAGAAATTAGCTATGTCTTTAAAAAATTCTCTTTGGGACCACTATCAGGCTAAGTCAAGTGTAGCAGAATGGAAATTAAGTGCACTTACTTAAATCTTATTGTTACACACGCTTGAATGAATATTGCAAATGTGACACTTTCTTGGGATCACCATCTTTATAGACATCAAAGAGCTAAAAGAACTGTAAATGCAGTTCTTGATGTTGCATGTCATTTCACAGGAGTTGCTCTAGATAGGAAAGACTCAGTTTAGCTAAGGAAAATTAGATTCCCCAGTGTCTAATGGGATGAGAATTGCTGTGAATGAAGAAAAACATTAATTGTTTTATCAGCAAGTTCAGCAAAACTATTACTAGCTCTGTAAGACTGCTTTTGCATTTCACAGGAAGCCTTAGGATACTTTTAGACAGTTCATCTTCAGAACTGCCCTTCTATGAAGGACAATTTTTTTATGAAAAGCTGTGATACACTAGAGTTGTACTTTCTTGCAATACGTGGGAGACAGATGATCCCTAAGTAGCACAGAATAGCTGCTGGCTAAAAGATAAATTTGGGGACCTGGTAAATTGGAGGGGAATTATTCTATACCCTGTAGAGAAAACACTGGTTGCTTTCTAGCAGGGTTTCTAACATTATCTTGCAGAAGATAATGCAAGAATATGCAATGCAATGCAGGACACTAACAAAACAATTGAGTTTCACAGATGCATGGCAGTACTTATTAATTTCCTGGCAACTTTATTTAAACATTTTTAAAGTTGATTACCTCAATGTGTGTTTTCCATGACTGTAAAACCCTTGTTTACTTGGAGTTACTTAGTTTTGAAATTGTTATCACAAAAAAAAAAAAAATTATTTGTCCAGTGCTCCAAACCTCTGTTTTAGCAGTTATTTATATTCTACACGTGTCAGAGCTCAGCCCGTAGAGTGGCTACCAGCTGCACTGGGCTGGTCATCCCTTGAGCTAATCCTGGTTGTATGACCCAGGAAGGGACTGCTCTAAATCTCGTTTGTGCCCTCAAACCTTTACTTCAAATGGGTCAGGAAATTTTGGCTCAGTTTTGCAGCTCAGCAGTGCTTGCAATGCAGGGTTCGTGGAAAGGACAGACAGTGCATTTCCACAATCATCTGCCTTGTTCTCCAGATCACTTAGCCAATACATGGTGTTTCACTAGGTCTCTCAGAGGCCGTTTTTTTCCCCATAGAGTCTAGTGAAGATGGAAAATACCAGAGCAATGTATTATTTCAGGAGACCACTGCACTCTGTGCTTCTCTCTCCAGAAGGCTGGGGGCAGGCAGTGAGGGGTGGCTGTTGCTTGCCATTTTGCTCACAGCCGACTTGGTCCAGCTTGGGGGTTTGCTCGGTTGCTTGCTCTTTCAAAAGAAACACTCTCTGAGTCGTGACTCAGCCAGCATGAGTATTTTATTTGCAGGCAGACCTCCTCCAGGTTTCATCTTTGCTGTTTGATGAGCAAAGGAAGGGACAGAACGATGAAAGAGGTGACCAGAGGAGGGAAAGATATTGAGCCTGTCACTTCAGGGCAGAAACTCAAACTCCTGATGTGAAGCTGGGATTGATGCAGGGACCAATCTACTTTAGACATCCAGTTGTAGCCATTGACCCAGAAGTACAACAGGGTGGGAGAGGAGTTTTCCTGGGTACCAAATATCTTCATGTGATTTGAGTTGTCACAATTCTTCCTATTCGAGGAAAAATTCTCCCAACCAGTCTCAGTGTTTCAGGGTTAGGATGTCATTTATGGTGCCTTCCTTCTGTCCCAGTTCCATTTCTTATTTTACCATTTCAGCCAGTGACGGCAATATATAAGTATTATCTGGTGTCACAAAACAGGCTTTTGTTTTTCTTCCTTTGCAAAACTTCAAGTGCAGCATCAGCAAACTGCTGATGTGTTGGGTTTTTTTACACAGCCATTCCAGTAACCAGTTCCACCTATTGAATCAGAGTATTTAGACAGGTAGAAAAGAACACTTTACTGTTTGCTTATAGCAACTTATAGCAACCTGTTTTGGGAAAGCTAGGGAGGTTTGATGATCGGTGATTGAAAGAAACAAAGGACTCTGTGAAGAAAGCCCAAACATCTGGTAGAATCAAGCAAAACCACTTTTAGCTCTTCCTTAGTCTTTTGCCTCTTTTATTTCTCTTCTACTCTGCTGCAGATAAAGCAGAATTTCCAGTGGCTTTTTTTTTTAAGATACTATTTGCCTTAGACCCAGCAAAATGCAAAAGCTCTGCTCCTCTTTCCTGCTCTGTGGCCCCAAGACAAGTGCAATTCATTTCAGAAGAAAAAGTGTTGATCTGTAAGACATAACTCCAACTGACTTTAAATGCATCATTTTGTTTTATCTTGCTTACACTAGTGAAGACTTGCCTACCTCTAATTTCTGAACTTCTTCAGCTTTGAAAAGAAAATGCATTTGCTCCTTCGGCTCCTGAATGTGGTCCTTTAATATCCAAGCTGCAAAATACCACTCAGCCAAAGAGCTTACAAAGGCTGAAAATGAATGAGATTTGTAATAAACTCAGCTACAGGGATAAGCTGCAAGCTTGTAAAGTATATAAATTTTTGTGGTTTTAGATAAAAGCCAGTTCCCAAATATCGGGAGCTGAAGAGAAACTTCCCTTATAACACAATGCCAAGAGCCAGCCAGAGCACAGCAATTCTGTTTCATGACAACTTGGGAGATTTTGGAATTCATTTTCATCCTTCAGTGGAATGAAAATTAAACTTCTCCTGTATTTTCACAAAGAAGAGTTATGCTAATCCAAAAAGCTCTTTTTTTAATTCAAATTCTTCTCTCTCTCTTGTCTTCTCTCCAGAAATGACCAGAAAGGCTGCCCTGAACCTTAGAAACCAGAAAACATTACCCAAGTGTTTAAGCCCCTCAGTGACAGTGTGTTCTCACAGAAGTATACACACAGACACAGGCCAAACAGCAAAACGAAGGAGCAGCAGCCTTTCCCAGCCAGAGTAACACTATCTGGTTGTTGTGAAGCACCTTGCCCCTTACAGCAAGGCATCAGATGCTGACCGCTTTCTGGAAATGGGTCCGGGACTGTGCACCTGGTGGGAGCAATTTCTTGGTCTCTAAACACCAGAGCAGCTAAAGACCTGTTAGAATATTCCTAATACTGGCGTGTTTTGTTTCTCTCATATGCTCCACATGCCCATGGACGGACGCAGCCCCACGGGAGTATGCAGGGGACAGGGAAGCGGCRCCGAGCAGCCGCACACGCGCCTCCAGGTGACACAGAGCGCTTGGACCCAGAGCAATAACCACCTCGGTGCCTCCCTTTGCTTCAGCCAAACACCCTGTGCTGAGCAACGGTACTACCTTCGGGACATCCAGAGTTCAGATCAGTCCTGTCACATGAAACAGGCCAACTGTGACGCTTCATTAGCAATTTAAAAAGAGTATCATCTCACTTGTTTTCTTTCTTTTGGGCTTTGTTTCCTCATTAATTTGTTTGCCTTTGTCTCTGCTGAGATTTCTATTCTTTTTCCCCCCTGATACTTAACATGACCACTGCTTTGGCTCCATGAGTGACACCGGCAGCATTAAAAAGGAGACAAGAGACCAGCTCTGGAAAGGATTAAACAGCATGAAGCCCACAGCAGCTGCTTTTCCATGAGGCCTTCTCCGCCCAAGTGCTCCCTGCTGCTGCTGCCACCAGTGGCGAGGAACAAATGGATCTGACAACGGGGAGAAAATTTAGGGACCGGGGAGCAGGGAGAGGGGACATTTGTGCAGCCACAGCCTTTGTGAAAGCAGAGAGAGCACATACGCAGCACAGATCCGGAAGGGCAGGGGAGCCAGCAAAGTCAATTTGGAGACCTGCTTTAGATTGTCCTGGTTTGCAACTCTTTGAGTCATAAAACTGGCCCATGCAGCCTCTGCACAAAACACCTTTCTACTCCCACCACCACCAGACTCCTGAAATAAAAACGATTTCCAAAAGTTTAACACCTACCCCTTTAAAAACTGGATTTCTATTTCGGGTGAGCAATATTCAGCCCCTGTGAAAATCAGGACTACGGGGTCTTTCTCCTTATTGTGTAATGGCTTCATTGTGCATATTTTTATGTTGCTATTCTGAGGTACCTTTAAAAAGCAGTATTTCATACAAAATGGTGGAGACCACAGTGCAAAATTCAGGGAACAGCTGGATTTTGTTAAATTGGCTTTTATACAGCTATTGTTGTGCTATTTTCCACCCAGCTCTTCTCAGAAATGCTGAATGAAATTGTATGAGGAACTTAATATAAYGGTCAGTCTAATTCAGAATAGCTCAGTAGATAAAATAGAAATTATTACATTGTTTGCTTGGGACAGACTGTATGTTCAGGGAGAGAGGCAACAGATTAGAACAATAATATGACTAAGAAGATGCAACTTTGCGAGCAATAAAGTTTTAATTCATTGTCTCACATTATGCTGCAAATCAGGGAAAGAGTGGGTAAGAGACAGAGATTTCTGTTTGACAACTCTGTGTCTCTGCAGACCCTGGAGGGGCAGGATCTCTCAACCAGACAGTCCTAGAAACACCCAGAAATAAGGTGACATCTCCATCAGTGTTTCTGAAATGACGTAGGAAGGTTTCCCTATAAAAGAAGACCTTCAACTAGAAGAGGGCCTAGAAGATCCCAATCCAGATACGGTCCAAAACCAGGTCAGTCAGCAGGGAGAGGAAAGGATTGCAGCCTCCCAGGAGGTGGGGACAGCTCTGCAAACATGGTGGACAGCCCACGTCGGGCCTGGGGACGTCTCTGGTGGGAGACTGGGACAGCACAGCCTTTGGAGTTTTGCATTTAGCTGGCAGCAACCTTCTTCAAACAGGGATTTTCTAGCCGAGAGGGAACAAGTTGGCAGCTGAATGCAATGAACATTTCTTGAAGAAAATGTAGTCACTAGGAACAACTAACAATTGTTCCATATGTGATAAATGTTATGATAGCACATGTAATCTAGAGCTTGGCACATTTTTTTGGGATGAATGGTAAATCCACTGAAAAATCAATGTTTCAGGGAGAACAAAAGCATTTCTAAAAATTGAGTCAATTTTCATTAAAACTTTCAGCCAATAAAATGAAGTCATAGCATTTTGCTTCGAGCTGTTTTGAGCATTTCATGTAAAAAAATCTAAGTATTTAATATCTATTATTTTATCTTATTTTACCTTCTCATTTTGAACAGTTCTTTTCATTAAAAATATTCTAAGGCTTTAAAATGAGAAACCTTTCTATGTTTGGATTTTGGTGATTTATTCAACCTGCATACAGGGATCTCTCCAGTGAACTGATGAAATCCTGGAATGAATTTTACTTTACCTGTTATTAAAATTCAGGGATCAAGCACAGTCTTAATCCTTGCAGTACATCAGTACATAGCTTCTAGAAGATATCCAGATGCTTTCACAAAAATATGACCTTCAATATCAAAACTGACAGTACTTTAAGCACATGCAATAATTAAGACTAGGTATACAACAGCTAAAAAGACGTAGCTGGGATTGTTAGGTTATGTGATAAAGGTTCCTCTGCATGCCCACAAAGGAGCAGAGAGAGACATGATGGGGAGAGCCCAGATAATACCCTGCCAGGCTACTCCCATGCCCATCACAGGAGCCATCAAACCATCAAAGGCCCATCTCCACAAGCACAGAGGAGCACAAGGGTAAGTGAAAACCCAAATTAAAGACTCAGAGGGAGGGACACCCTGTCCAGACCCGTCCCAGGGCTGTCCCAGGAGACCCTCAGCCCCAGCATCCAGGCATGAAACCCATCACGATAAGTCAATGCCAGAGCATCTTTCAGACTGCTGGGGTTTGCTGCCTAGGGGTGTCAGACACAATATGGGACACAGAGGATGAGCATTTTGGGATTGCACAGGACTTACTATGGGATGTTTAGAGGAAGAACAAAAGGTGGGGAAAGGGCTAGAGCTAGATGATTTGGGGAGGAAGAAGTGTGGGAAAATAGAGGGATCAGGCGATCAAAAGGGCCAGATGCTCACCAGAGTGAGCAAAATCAAGTGCCAGCCTCTGGGGTGGAACCAGAGCTCAGAGGCCTGTGCATCATCCATGGCGCCACCAAGCTGAGAGACTCAGATCCAGGGGCAGCTGCTGGGCAGACTTGAGCCCAGCTGCTGGAGGCATCCTCACTGCATATATATATATATATGCCTATATTCTCACTTGCAGAGCTCCATCCCACTTAGCCAGAGAGGAGTGCAGGATGAGGCCGCTGGTGCCATCTGTGTTCATGTGAGTCCTCTGTGTGTCTGTCAGTGTTGATCTGTATGGCCTGCCATGGACGTACGTATTTATGCGCTGTATATGTGCGCACATGCCTACTGGGAATACATGCACAGCCTCGCTGCTGGTTGGATCTGGGGGCATGGAGCTGTGGCAGCCTCATGTCCATCAGGTTGTCAGATCTGTCCCAGCTCCCCTAACAGGGATGATTTGGCAAAAAGCTGTAATAACAGAATTTACAAAACCTGAAATCTGTGCTGATAGTTCTCCCATATTTTCAAATTCATATTAAATAAATTGTTTATATTTGGCAATCATGGATGTTCCATCCCAAAGAGACAACTTCCAGATTCTTGGAAATACTAATTATCAAACATTATCTAGCATTGCGAGGCTATTCTCCGAACTATTATTTTTCTGTGGTATGTCTAGAAATAAGCAGTGAAAAACTTCAGAAAACTGATCAGTCTGAAAGTCATTTTGCCTCCTCCCCTTAGATTTTATTCCACCCTGCATTGAAATATTTTGTCTCCAAATTGGACCAGTTACCAAACCAGTTTTGTAAAGGTGAAGTAGCATTTGGCACTACTGCAAAGGTCTACGATCTAGCCACACACGCATTAGAAGAACTGGAGGCATCCAGCCCTCTAGCTTTATAACATGACTGTTCTCCCCAGGAAAGCCAATTGCTCTGTTACGTGTTCAGAAATAGGAACTGAGTTCACCTTGTCTTTGTGGAATTCGCGTGGTACTCTTTATCAGTTTAATCCCCACTGGGCTATACCCTATAAGCAATAGAGCTATGTGTTGCTTGGGGAAGAAACAGGGCTTCAGGTAATGGGAAATGAAATGATGTTTCCTCTCTCGCCTGCTCCAGGAATGCTTAGAGGAAGCACGAACCTGTGAAGTGTTGGAGCTCTGCCCAGGTGACTGATGAATAGGAGGTTTCTGACTGCTGCGTTGACGTTCACCGGGCTTTCATCTGCACAGTTTAAAAAGAAAAGGGGAGGTAAAAGAGACTTTCATCCTCTGCTAGTGAAGTTGCCTGGTTTGCAGCTGCAGCACTGTATCTAAATGCTTAGGACAGAAGCAAAACAACATTTTTTTACTGGAGAACAATCAGTTCCTGAATTTGCATGACAGGCTTTTGTTCTTAATTAGGTCCTTCCCATATTCTATTAGATTCATCCATTTTCCTACAGGAGATATGCACAGGCTTTCCCTCCCTTCCATCCAATGTTCCAGAAAGGGAGATTAACAGCGAATGATTAGCCACAGCATAAGGATCTGCAATTCATCTGTTCTGAAGAAAAAGGAAATCATTTTCAACTGTCCGCATATTTTCATTCTAATTTTTAATCCATCAAGTTGATGGGCTTACCTAGACTTTCATTTTTCAGATACAAACACCCCTCCCAAGTATGATTTGCCCATTTATTCAGAAATCAAAATAAAATGTGAGTACAGTAAACCAAACTTACTGATGTGGGCTGGTGTAACTGAAAACTGTGCATACTTGTTACATCCACGGTAAAGAAGAGAATGAAGAGGAAGACTATATTTCGCTCACAACATGAAAAGGGAAAGTGCTGAAAGTCTTGGCAGAACCTGATGTGAGCGATGAGGGTCCCTTGGTGGTTGCCCAAGGCCCAAACCTCTCAGGCATGATTTGTGCTAACGATGGTACAAGTCAGGAGCAGAGTTTCAAGGTCAGAGTCTGCAGCCCACCTCCACATCGGCTGATCCCAAGAGCCAGCTGTGAGGCTACAAATTTTTCCATTGAAAGGTCAGCATTATCCATTATTATACAGTGTGAGACTTTGTGTGCATTGTTTGTGCTGTGCTTACAGAGTTACAATATGTCGTGAGTAAATAGGTCTGGATAGATGATGGCTTCATCGTCCCATGGGAGTTTTTGAGGTTTTGCTGTTTTCTCTCAGCCCATTTCAGAAGGAAAAACAATTTCAAAGATTTTCATCCGCAGTGAGCAAAAAGGAAAAATTTTGTCTCAGCTCACTAAAAATTTTGTTTGTTTTACTTTTTACTATTTTTACCTTTCCAGAGGTAAACCATAACTAACATTTTGAAATAAAGATGCCTTTAAAAAAAAAAAGAAATCTCCTGGCTTTAAGACGTTGAAATGGCTGTTTTAGCAACTACCATTTTTAATTTTTATTCTTTAAATAGGAGATTAATTAATACCAACTTTTAAAAAAGAACAGCTTAATTGTATTAATGCCTATCTGTTGCATATGCAGCAGTATATGCAACCAAGTGGTCAAAGAGGCACTTGAATTGGATGTTTCATAAATGAGAACTGTTTGTTGATATTGACAACTGACTTTCATGAGACATTAACTTGTGATTTCCATCTTCTCTAACATGGAGGAGCAACAGTCAGCATGAAGCTCTTCTCGCCACTTGTATTTGCTAACTGCACATTGGTTTCATAATTACATATATCACTGATGAATTTGAAACTGTGGATTCTTTAGGATAAAGGCAGTAGGGTAAGAGGTTCCAACAGCCCCACAAACACTTCTAGACTGGCTTATTGAAAACTCAGCCAGTAATACTCCCTTTAAGATTTTCATCTTTGCAACTGCCTCTATTTCTAAAGATGTCTTACCTTTATGCCCTGTCTTCATCTCTCATCTTTTAGAGAGCATAATCATTTTCTTTGATGCGCAACTTTCAGAGTCCTCAGCCACTTTTGTCTGTTCTTTCTAGGCTTCAACTAAAGATTTATTGAATCAATGAAGAAAAACAGTGCAGAATCATCTTTCTTCCTCCCTATAAGAGGTTAATCTTATACATACAGTCTAATACGCCATATTAATTCTTCTTACCTTCCATCCACTCACAATGACTTATATGAGAAACTGTTAAAAACACGCGTATTTGCTTTCCCTGAGGAAGTCATACTAGAACCACCCATTTAGCAGATCTGAAATGCAAAAGCCTTAACTTATGTGCATGCCATCCCAAATATCCATGAGATTAGAAACATGACCTTGTCACAAAAATGGATTAATGTTGTATCTTTTTTTCCTGTATTTTTATTTTGGAACAGATTAATCTGCTCTCAACTTTTGATATAATCTGTGTTTGAGGACTGAAGCCTGAATGAATGAAGCACAACAATACATTGCAATAAGCCATTCTTGTGAGAAACACTTTTGCTTTGAATAGAGATGAAAGCAGGGTGTTTATCCTTTATGGAAACAATCTTATCTTGAAATGAACACAAACAAAAGGTCCTGCAGCTATCATTTCTTATGACAAAGACAAGCTGAGAAAGAGAAATGATACTCAATCCACTTTCCTTCATGATAGTTTAAAAGAGTATACAGTCATGTTTTCCTCCTGTATTTCTTAATATTGGTAAGTCATGGCGAAACATAGTGGGATTAGAGCCTATACACAGGAAACTCCCTAAAATTATGCTCTTAGAGCAACCAGCACAGCAGGTTTTCCTACTCAGCTGTTGCTCAGATCCCATACCTGCTGTTGCTCTTTGCCCCAGTAGTTCTGAGCTCAACCCCTGATGTTGTAATGCCACATATAGGGATTCCCCTGTACGAACATCAAAGGTACCCATCTCAGTTGCTTCCAGCATCACCAAGTGGGTCTCAATGGAGCTTTTTATCAGTATCAGCATGGGATATCTTGTTTCAGCATGAGACAAAGGGCTTACTGAAGGCAAAATCTGTCTCTCCAGCATCATCTCCTTCATCATCTATCTTAAAACATCAGCCAGCACCATCACACATGCCACTGCTCAGTAGCTTGACATGGTCTTGAGAGAGCCCTTCCCTGACACCCACTGATCCATCTGCTATGTGTCCATTAATTTAGTTCTGTATTGTGTTTTCACCTCACCTCAAGCAAAAGCCTAACTTAATTTTCCATCTCTCAGTATTTGATTTGTCTATGCTTTTCTTTCCTGTCCTTTCTCTCCTTTTGTAGGTGTTTGAGTTTTTACGGGTGGCTTGGTGACTTGCAGRAGCCATCTGGCAGCCCTGTGGTGTGCCATGGCTCACGCTGTACAGTGCTGGTCTGTTAGGACTCAGCTGTCAAAAGAGGCAGACCTCTGTCAGGTTCCTCAGCTTCAAGTGGGTGCTGGAAAATGCATAGCTAATGAACTAAGAAAATAAAACAGTTGAATTACAAAGTACTTGAAAGACCCAGCACAGCAGAATCTTTCAGAAAACTTGAAGGAAGCATAAATGTTTGATGATAATGTTTAGGCCACCATCACCACACTTTTCTGAATGGACAAAGAAACCCCTTTGTAACAGTGAGCAGTGCAAGGAAAATGGTGCTTACTTTTGCTGACTGAACCAAGAACCTGAGGCCCCTTCCTGTAAAAAAGGGGTGGATGTGGGATACAAAGCTTAATACAGAACTTGGGAAACTGAAGGAGATAATTTAGAGGCCCCTCTTCTGAGATACACCGACAGCAAAAGAGAAGTAAATTGTCTGGAGATGTCTCCAGGATGGTTGTTTGCACAGTTGCCAGAGGATGGTGTACTCAGAAATGGAAACCAGTGGTTTGTATTGCAGTTGCACTAAAGAAAACTGAGTATCTTCTGTTCAGAAAGGCAAGGAGGGTTTGACACAGGGAAAGATCTGACACCGCCATATTTTGAAGTACAAGACTGAGCTTAGACTTTTCTTCATGTGAATGTGGAGTGTGCTTGCATTTAGCATAAGCTATATGTAACCCCAACAATAAGGAATATGGAAGAAATATCTCACCAAACCTCAGTTATTTCAGTGCTGTGAGTGATTGCCAGCTTTTCAACTCAATACCAGAAAAAAGACAGTCATTTTCCATTGAACACTACAGATTAAATCTGCCACACAGGGGGCATGGCATGAAATCTAACAGTATTCCAGAGTGTGTCAACTCTCCTTAAGTCACACTTCTGTAATAGGGAGGGAAGATGCCCATTTTCTTCTCTTCCTGCTACAATACCAAACCCAACAGGGGACTTTCAACATTTTAAAGGAACAAAAGGAGATCAAAGGCCAGTAGGAGAGCTATATGCAAAGTTTATCCTTTGCAAATGTGTCACAGGGATGCAGTCTTAAGTACATCACTCTCAAAAGC
The DNA here is from genome assembly GCA_035582835.1 of Phoebastria nigripes. Classification (NCBI taxonomy): domain Eukaryota; kingdom Metazoa; phylum Chordata; class Aves; order Procellariiformes; family Diomedeidae; genus Phoebastria; species Phoebastria nigripes. Next base: position 1,920,031 of record JAYKAV010000322.1, read on the forward strand.
AAGAAACCATTTATTTTAATGGAATCTGGGCTGCTTTAGAGGGATTAAGGTAACTTCTACTGTAACCACTATGCACTCTGTGATGATTTTAATAACCTCTTTTCATAGCCAAGTTCTCAGACATATTTAAACTTAGTATTATTCACAAATGAAAAGTTCAGTTTACGTTTACAGTCACAACACGAGCATCTGCAAAGGGAGGAATCCTAGCCATGCAAACATTTAGAAGGGATACAATGTTCTATCAACGTGTGAAAAGAGGACAGGGCACAATGGAACAAAAGATGACTTTTTTTATTTCTTCATGAAGGCTCTGTTCCTTCTTCGAATGTAGAACTGGAAGACTCAAACTCAGCCTTAATCAGTTAATTACAGAGTTTTAAATGTAATTCTCTTTTATTCTTCCTTTGACAAATTAAGGTTACATATAATGCCTAATAAATCTGGCAAATTACCTGCAAAGCTGATTAAAGATCAAACAGATCCAGAATTTATAGCAATATTTATACGTTGTAAATGGGGGAAGAGTAATGTATTCAATGAAATAAAGCCTTTTAGCAACACTGCTTTAATCTGTTTGTATCTAAGCCCACTCAGAGCAACTTTTCTTCAAAATTAAAAGTTAATTTTATATCAAAGAACAAAATGTTCTTGAAAACTATAAAAAAATCTTGATAAAAGTATAACGTAGGTTAAAAAAAAATGTCTTAAATAGGCACAAGTAAAAGATTACTGAAGAGGACTCTGCTGGTATTTTATAGAACTTTTTTTTACTTATTGAAATATGAAGACAAAAAGAAAAGAATAGAAAATTACATCATTCATTCTTTTTAAAATGGTTTTCATTTAAAAAATATACTTGGAACAACATGATTTTTTCAAGCTGTGCAATTGTTACATGATTTTTTTTTTTTTTTTTTGTAAACTGCATCCTTTTATTGTCATCTCAGATGAGATCAGAAATTCCTCAGCTCAGTCTGTGAGCTGTTATAGCACTCAGCACTGGGACAGTAGGTTGCCAGCACTGGTCTCAATCTGAGGTCTATAGGCAATGTCATAGGAATACAAACAGTATTTAATATCATAGGCATTATGCAATAGGCTTAAAATTCTTTTCTAAAATAATGTTGGTTGGTTCCTCTAAGGAGTATTTTTGAGATGCAAACACTTTTTTAGTAAAGTCATAATGCTTATGGCTACAGAGCTCTCCAGGATAGTCTGGGGACTGTTTTCTGGCCCAGAAACCAAGTATTACAGCACAGCTCAAGTCCTTACAGCTACACTTTCATCCACCACCTCCAGCTTATTTGAAATGGCTGCTGACGCAAGCTGGTCCTCAACCTTGCCTGGCCATTGCTTGGGAGAACATTGGGGCACATGGGCAAAAAACTCCAGGAAGAGTGCTAACAATTTAACAGTACAAACCAGAGTCCCAGGCTCTGATTAGTTTGTTAATACAGACATAGCCTATATTGAACACCTATCCCATCATCTGGTGTTCTGCTGACTTCTGAAAATAAAGCCCATAAAGAAACAGAAGTCTACTTTTGCCTTTCACGTAATGTACTATTTACTGACCTGAAGAGAAGTGCCGGAGGACATCAAGGTGGTAAGCTGAAAAGCCAGCAGACCAATGCCCTCAATGGGACTTAACAAGCTGAAATTTCTTGTGGTGTTGTCAATAATGCTTCCTACCCTACTGTGAGAGCTTTGTAGGATCTACCAGAGATGTAGTGGTGCAGGAGGAGCTGTTCCCATATGCTTGCATACTGACATCACGCAATACCTATCAAAACTGGAGAACTAATAGCCCTTTCTGGCTTACCATAACCAAACATTTCTAAATTCCCCTTCTAGTTTGGCAACAGCCCCTGAACCTCAGTCAGCAGCACTCAGACTGTTTCAACTATCTGAATACAAGCAGTGAATTGCAGCCGGCTATTATTTTTGTGGCAGTCATTAAATGTCATTTGCAAGCACAGTGTTCTCTGTCCCTGATTTTGCAGGTCATGTCTTAAAATCATATTGCATATTAATATTATATAAACAATGCAGGGAAACAAACCCCCTTGTCCATTCTGTTTTGGCAAATAATGCATAAAACCTTAAACTTTCACAGCTACAAAGTGCTTGCTATATAATGACATCTAGTTCTTAAAGAGGAGTTTTCACCATTTGGCCTCAGAACAGTTTATAAAGGATGGAAATACCATCACTGCCATCACTGGCCATGAATTTGAGGAGCAGGATAATAAAGTGATGTCTTCAGCATCTTTCCAGGGAAATGAACAGAAAGCCATTGGCTTCACATTCTATACATAAGACTGTATCAGCTATGGCAGGCAATAATGGAAGTGCCATAAAGCTTTTGCATTATTCATGTAAATGACAACTTTTATCTGCACATATTGGAAATCCTTGGGAGAGCATCTACATGAAGAATTAAGACTAGACTCCTTAGGGAATGCCTGACTAGACCAAATTTCTGTCAATATTAGATACCTGTGCTGCTAAGCGTGCAGGAGAGATCCACATCAGTTTGCAATCAGTCAGCATAGTTGCTTAGGCAAACTCTTCATGAATTAAGAAGGCTGGAGTCAATGTAATCTCAAGAGGTACAACATGCCACTTGTCTTCTCTGTGCCAGGATGTTGCATAGGTGCAGCTACAGCTACTGCTAGTTTCCCTAAGCTGGATCAAGGTTAATCCTAAATGTAGGCAAAGTAACAGCGTTCCTTGCTTCACAGTAGAGACTACCAAAGCAAAACCACAGGATTAAGATGTAACAGGGGTGCTTGAACCAATAGTTTCTCTTTTAATAGAGGTTCATATAAACAGAAGGGAAAGACAAAGGCATCAACTCTGATGCATTCTGAAAATGCAGATATTTCAGAATATCTGTAGCAGTCAAGTCGATTTCTAAAGCATTAAACACACACTTTCTGACAGAGGTTTTCTCGTGTTGCTGTTTGCTCTGCATCACAATCCACAACAGTTCCTGGCCGGACCATAAACAAGAGTACCATTCTGATGCAGTAAGTCAGAGGGGCATGAGAGCAGCCATGTCTGAAGGAAGCTGTGTTTAATAAAAGGAGAAAATGCCACAAGTAAACTTAAAAATTTAGAGTTTTTGATGAAGGAGAAGCAAGTGCTGCTCAGTTAAGAGCCCACACCACTTACATACTAGGGGAAACCTCTGTCGTCATCTCTGACTGCTGCTTCTGTTAGATATTAGAAAGAAGGGAATGGATTAATGGACTTGCTAATGACCTTCCTGCCTCCATCAGCAATTTAACTTCTGTATCCTGCCTTTCACTCATTGTTGGAAAGTAATTGATACTACACTATGACAGAAGTAAGCCATCAAGGTTCATCAGGACACAATTTGAAGGTTATCAAAACATCATTCATTCTGGGCCCTTTTTTATTCCCTTCAGGCTTGGTACCCTGTAAATCTTTCCAAAGGGGATACCAGTGCACCTCTGTGCCCATAAATGCCAGTATTTCTGTTCTTCTCTGTCAGCTTGAATGAAGATCACACATGCAAACAGCCAATCTTAAGGAATCAGTCATTATTCCAGTATTGGAAGCCATCTCAGGGTAGGGATTTCACCTTCTTAGACTGACTCAACATCTGCTCTAATTAGATATTTTGTGTGTGCTTTGATTAGGTTTATATTCAGTTGCATATTCACCCCAAGATGAAGAAACACCTGGCTTTATACACATACACTAAGTCATCTTCACTTGAACACGTAGAGCATGGGAAGAGATTAGCTTTCATACCAAAGAAATGGTATTAATACTTAATAAACTGAATAAGCAGTTGAAAGGAAAAAAACAAAAATGCACTGAAGACACCTATTCTATTGACAACTGTAAAGCTGACAACTGCCATTCCAGCACCTTTACTCCAGTGCCATTCTCTTATTGTGTCACATTTTAACCACATGTCCAAGTCCTGCTGAGGACCCCTCTTTCATCATAGGATTATCTATGTTCTAAAATGGCAATAGAGAAAACCAGCAGACAGTTTAATAATCTGAGTGTTTTCATCACCCTAGGGAACATGAAAATGACAATATGTAAGCTGTAGAAGCTACTTTGACACTCCAGGATGCTGGCAGAGATGTAGAAAACAGCAACATCTCCCTCCCTCATTCCCTCCTGCAGTCAGGGGAGGGGCAGGAAGGTAGCTGCTCTCCCTCCCTGGGCATCCTGAGCCATTCCTGGGACTGCACAGCCATGTTTTGCTCCCCTGAGTGCTAGGGCAACCTGCAAATGAGTTGAAATCAAAAAGTATTGCTGAAGGCTGAATCCCTACCTGGAATAAATCTTTACTATGAAGCCTGTGATGATATTTCAGTTCTTTGAACTATATGGAAATGATAGAGAGATAATCTTTAATGAAGAGACATGCTGACTTCATTGAAGCATAATTCATGCAGCAGTTAGTGGAGAAAGGTCTGATGTTCGTGAAAGCAAATGGAACTTGGAAGCATTGATTTAAGCACTCCAGTTTCAATCTCTAGGAGGAAAATGATATCAAGAGTTCTCCCAACAGTTTCATCTTTCCGAACTGGCTGGATGACAAAATGACAATAGCATTTTTTTACATTTGGATACAGTTGATTTAGCCAGAAACAGAGAATCAAATAGGCAAATCAATACATTCTGGCAACTGGATGAAAAATATCTGTTCAGATCACAACAGATATGCTAGCTGTAAACAAAGTTAAACCATACCCAAGCTTAAACTGATGGAAAATTTATAAAATTACCTTCTAGGTCATTTTTTCCACTTTTCCTCTGCAACTGATCAACATACTCTCTGCAAGAAGATACATGATTGGGCTTGTAATTTTGGCATCAATCCTCTTATTCCCGTCTATTTATCTTTACAATGATGGCAAAATTCTACAGGCTTTAGCAAATTGTCCATGGCAAATACACCATATTGGAAGTACCCAGAAACAGGACTACTTAATCTTTTTTTATTTAAAAGGCATCCAAATAAGCTTGCCATCTACCAGGGCATGGAGTAGTACCAACAAAAGAGGAGCTGGTTATTCCTCAAGGAAGATTTAGCCTCTGACCTTGGATAGAAAGACATTAACATTTCTCCTTTGGAAAGAACCACTTAACTGGTAAAGAATTCTGTCTTGGGGCAACCCCTGTGGTGGAAAAGGAGAAGTTACACATCCCACATCCTCCCCTCCCAAAACAGATGATGTTGGTAGTGCTGATGGTGAGTGCTTCCGTCCTGAGGCAAGTGAAATGTCCACCTGGAAGCTGGATCTGGATCCCACCTCGTGTCCTGCCTCCCAAGTTGCTAAATGGGAGGGAGGAGGTGCTCAGGTGGCCAAGCTTCGCCCAGCCAGCTGAGCATGCCGGGCACTGCTCACTCTGCTACAAGCTGACAGACTCGCCAGTCTCACCAGAAGAGGTGGACGTGGGTCTCCCCTCTCAGGAAGCTCTACTTCTTCAAATATGGGAGGATGTTCATGAGAGGTTGGTTAAGGATAGACACTGTCTCGCTAAGCTAGTGAGGAGGGCTTTAAACAAGAGTCATGGGAAAAGGACAAAAGGCCAATGGTATGTGTAAAAACAGCTTAGACTGGACAAGGAACCTGAGACTGGGAGACAGGGTTGCTCAGGAGAGGGTTGAAGGATGGAGAATAAGGAAATGTCCGCAGAAAACATGGGGAATAAGCCAGGGGGGTTGTAAGGTTTTAGCCAGAAGAAAGATTTAATTGGTGTACCAGGATATGGCAGGATAATGCATGTGACTAATAAATCAGTATAAATGAATACAAATTGATGGAAATGGCCTGTTCTGGAAGAACAGGCAAGGCAATAGAGAGGAAATGCTGGATAAATTGAAAAAAGAGTGCCCAGGCTGCCTCGGTAGGTGTCAGTTACAAACCAGTACACCAGGCAGGGCAGAATCCTCCAGAGCACTAAATGTGGTCCCCCCTCAGGATTTTAGCTGATCAAATGCCAGGTGGAAAAGGAACACAGTAGGACACAGTCTGCCAGGGTCATGACATGCACCGTGCACTCTTTCTGCATGGAACCCAGCTAAAAATCCAACCAGGTCTGAATCCAGGTGATTTGCAGAGAATTCAACAATAAAAGGATTGTGACCACCTGTTCATCTCGTGACTGGATATTGAATATTTTAACTGTTTTTACTTTTTTCACAGAAATCTCAGATAATTCTTTAGACTTTCATACTGGCATCCAATATTTTCCATGAAAATCTATTATTTTGTAAAACGAGTATGTGTGAATGTGGAAAGGAAATGAGAACAAAAAGTGGAGTTTTGCTTAACAGAACGTAAAACCAATAATTATTGCTCATATCCATTTGTGATGCGTATCACACTGAGCTGCCAAAGAAAATTCTTGCTGCCCTGCAATGTTGAAATGCTTTCCACCAAGATCTGAGTAATTTTGCTTGTCAAGAAAACAGTCAGCGTGCTTTATTTTATAGACCGGTTCCACCACCATCTCTCGTTCTTCTTCAAGGGACAGAATACACTCTCTGCTTAACTTGCCCATAAATACCTGCTTAACATTTCTTTTAAATACCACACATTGTCACTGTGTGCAATTAACGATCTTTAGCTAAGTGAGGAACCTTACACACATTTCAGACAGACTGACAGGTGACAGATTCACTTCCCACATTCATACATTGTTATGAAGCACAACTTCCCCAATGAAAACTGACAGCTGCCTGCATTTACAAAGCCAAAGACCTGCTCAGACTGATTTGTACAACTACACTAGGCAAGATTGGGAAAATGTTCCTATTGATTCTTACACCCGCACTGTAGGTGATAAAACTGCTTAGGTGACCAGGTTTTTCACGCTTCCATAAGCAATTGGCTGATTTAACATCCAGAGTTCCTAGACCAATTCACTGTTATTTCTGTAGGCTGTTTTGCACTTTTTCCCTGCAAAAGCTTAACAAAATACTGTTTGCTACACATTGCATGGCTTCTTACTCCTTCCTACCATTTGTGACACAGAATTAAAGGTTTATCTTCATATACAGCAGAGTATGTAAATAGGCTTTTGTAGTTCAATGGCTATTTCAGCAGAGGTCAGTACATCTAAAAGACTTTCTGATAAACTGTGTACTTTCCATGTGATTGAGATAACTGAGCCACAAGACTAGCTGGTGTGACGTGTAGAAAAGCAATTTCATTCAACGTTGCCGGAGGACTCCACAAGAGAAAGGGCTGCCAGATTAAGACCCTTATCAAGGATTATCAATTACTACCTTGGTTCTGATGGTGTGACTTCTTCGACCATACTGGATGGAACCATTAGGGACTTCAAAGCAGATGCGAGGAGCTTGCCTGGGGAAAATGAGGATGAAGTCATTCATCCTCAGTTGATAGTCTAAGAAACTTTTTGAAATGAAATGAAGGTGACATTTAAAATATTGGATGTGTCTGCTTGTCCAATATACAGTTCTTGTCCTTATTTTGCCTGGTTGCTAATCACACTGAGTTAAATCTCACCCTGGAAGTAGCCCCCTGCAAGCAAGTGGAAATATCCAGCAAGGTGTTACTCACTGCCAGAAAAAGTACCAGCTTTTGAAGAACATTTACATGTTACTGACTTGTGAAAACATTTTCTTTTTGTTGTCAACAAGGACATCAGCAGGAGTTTTTCCAGGCCAAATGGACAGTCAGTCATCCCAAGGGGAGCCCAATCCAGCCTCATCTGGGCTTTGATCTGTGCTGCAGGAGAAACAAGGGAAGAGAGTTAGAGCTGCTTAAATTGCTTCTCCTGCCAGCGGAGGGAGGGATGTACCTTGAGACCTGCAAATGGGAGTCCAGTCATCTAACATAAGGGTTTCCCTTGTTCCACAGACAGTGTAAATAACTTCAGTGACCCTAAACGCAACCCAGTCCTCTTATGTTATATTTTAACAAGGGAAGATGTTAACTTTACCTAGTCTTTTTGAAGAAGTGTTGTGCACTGCCTGAGGAAGAGCCAAAGAATATTGGTAATTTAAAAGACCTGTGATGGACAGACTGTGACTACATTACACAAGATATAAAAGAGATTGAGCAAAATGGGGAAAGACTAAGACATAGCAGCATGTTTCTGTGGATTGTGAGCTGCTTACTGAAAGGGTATCAAATCAAACAGCTTTGGTCCAAGAAATGAAGCTGTGAAGTGGCATACAGTCTGCCTGTCTGTGCTCATATACATGGCAGGAACATTTTTGAGGGAAAATCCCAAGAACTACGAGTGGGATTTGCAATTTCCTGAGAAAACACAAGAACTGTTGAGGAAACAGGCCCACTCAGGTCAACTAATCTGTGCCCAGAATCTATTAGGCAACATCATTTCTTGTTTTGACAGAACTTGATTTCAATTAAATGATTAAATGAATGCAAAGCACTATGTTCCATTATCACTGAACAAATCCACAGCAAATATTTTTAATTAAATTATAAGGAGATTAAAATACCTTAGAGATGGTATAATTATGCCTCAGTGTTTGGCATGTGCACATGGGGATTTAAGAAACTGCTGAAAAAAACAGGCAGAAACCTTTTTGCTCTGTGATGAAAAAAAATATACACTTGAAGGCAGATGATGAAGATCTGAAAACTATTGGACAACTCAGATTGTGAAAACTAAAATTCACAGATATTCTGCAATAGAGCTGAAAATATAAAATTAGAATGAAGTGCTTGCTTTCTAGCAACAGTTTCCATTTTTACCATTTAAATTATATCATTACATCAAGGTTCTCCTCATTATGAAGAAAACTTTCAAAAACACCTAAGCACAAGTTTCTGAAATCCCAGCTATTTATACAAATCTATAGTGATAATATACGATCCTGTTATATGTAACACCTTTAACAGATGGGTCTAACCCAGCTCCTGTCAATGCAGAAGGTGAGCACAATGGGAGTTGACCTGGTTGCTTAAGACAGGGCTTTGGTATCTGCATATATCTGGTAGCTATATAAACTGTAGCAAACTACAGCATGCCCAGACATATGGAAATTTGAAACTTTAAGTTTTCTAATGGGTCAAGAAGGAAGACGAGGACAGACCCTAGGGAGTGTCTGTCTTTAGCCGGCTTTTAATTAAGAGCTTTCCCTTTGGAAAAGGTTTATTGCTGTTATGTCTAAGCCTGCTGCCTAAACACTTTGGAAGATAGCTTCCAATCATCAATGACACATTTTTTTCTTTAGTGGACCTCTATTCAATTTAGGGCTGAATGCTGTTGCCAGAAAGCATAATTAATTTAGGGTAGGAGGGGCACATTTGGTGGTCACAGCTTGCAAAGCATTTCTTGACATTATCTTAGCCTACAGGCCCGGGGAGCCCAGGTCTCATTCCCTGCCCTGGGGGTGTGCATGTTCAGAACCACCCAGAGGAGGTGCAGGCCCCTTTCCCTGGCTCCTGGGGTCCCTTCTAGAAGACCCTGTGGATCAGCGCCACCCCAGCACTGTGTGTAAGGCACTGGCTGCAAAGGCCAAGGTCAATGAGGAGGGCAAAAGTGTCATCCATTGAACAACACTGAGCTTTTCAGTTCTTGTCAGGAACAAAGAGTGTGTTGGGCAATAATGTTTATCTTGTCTTCACAAGCAAACAGAAACACAGGAAACTGCCYATTTTTGCCAATCCTTTAGCAAAGGCTGTGTCCCTACTGGCTCGTGGGCTCCATCAGTGCTGGGGCCAGCTTCTCAGCACCCTCAGCGATGGGGCAACCCAGCCTTTGGTCACATGCCATAGGGACAATGAAGGCCATCATGACACACTTCAGCTCTGCAGCCTTCATGGGAAGGGCACCCTGCACCATCACTGAGCTGTGGAGAGCTGGTGGGACAAACCAGTGCTGTACAGGCTGCCCAGCACAGGCTCAGATAGGTACCACTGGAGTGCCAGGCACAGCTGATAACCCAGGGGATCTTCCTTCATTCATCCCCACTGTCCACTCATCTGCTGGCAGATGGTTACAAAAACCGGTGAGTTCCCTTAATACAGGGTATTGCAGTAGAGTCCTGGGCTGGGCAAACAGGAGAGTGTACGGGCAAGAGTTACCCTGGAGGTGTCTCCTGGGGAGGCAGGTAGAGCCTGGCAGCCTGCACTGCCATCTTTGAGGTTTCTTGCTTTTCTAATATAATATTACCAGCCAGGGATGAATGCTGAGACTTACTCTGAAGACCATGACTAGTAAAGCCAGTGCAACGTGTATACTGGGAGAGGGAGAAAGAGCACAGCTCAGGAGTGCCACAAATGATAACTGTGTTCAGAGTTCATCCACATGTATGATCACAGGAAAAGCATGAGAGAAATACACCCCAGATTTTAAGATTACAAGTGTTTCATTAAACAATGAGAAATAACCTCAACAGGATTTTATCACTGGCAAACTGTTAAGACAGTCCTATATTGCATAACTAAATTGCTATTCATAACCAGCAGGAATCATTAAGGGTCTCTGCATGCAGCCCACTGACATGACTGCTTTGGTCTCACGAATATCAAACTTCAAATATTCATTTCACTGATATTCCTTCCGAAGGTAGAGAAAAATATAATACTCATCAAAGGTTCCCTTATCATTGCCAAGGCACAGACACAGCATTAACTCTGTTCTTGCTAAGCTGAAGTTTAACATAAAATTATCATCTGCAATGATACTCAGTGATTAATTGCCTTAGTACATCCCTAGCCAAAACCCCTGTGGTCAAACTTATTATGAAATGAGTACCAATAGCTATTAGTACTGCTTTGAAATTATAATCAGTGACTGATGACTCAAAAGATAACATAAACTCTCCCTGTAGAAGAACTTCAGAATATATTTTTGTAGAGGCGAAAATTATCATTTTCAACTGACATTGAAACATGGGAACTACTAAGAAAATGTGCCACATGCATTCTTTTCTCTGGGAACTTATTTCTATGCCCTCTTTCCATTTAAAACAGGACTGAAATAAATTACCTTACAATTTGAATCTGTTCATGAAGAGCGGCATCAGATGACCATCGCTCTTTCTGGAAAAATCAGAATATGTATGTGATCCAAGCAGCAAAGGTGGTGAATGGTCTAGAGCACAAGTCTTATAAGGAGCGGCTGAGGGAACTGGGACTGTTTAGCCTGCAGAAAAGGAGGCTGAGGAGAGACCTTATCACTCTCTACAACTACCTGAAAGGAGGTTGTAGCGAGGTGGGTGTTGGTCTCTTCTCCAAGTAACAAGCGATAGGACAAGAGGAAATGGCCTCAAGTTGCACAAGGCGATGTTTAGATTTGATATTAGGAAAAATTTCTTCACCAAAAGGGTTGTCAAGCATTGGAACAGGCTGCCCAGGGAAGTGGTTGAGTCATCATCCCTGGCAGTATTTAAAAGACGTGTAGATGTGGTGCTTAGGGACATGGTTTAGGGTGGACTTGGCAGTGCTAGGTTAATGGTTGGACTCGATGATCTTAAAGGTCTTTTCCAATCTAAATGATTCTATAATTCTATATATACTTGTTAATGTAAATGTTTATTGAAAATATCTACTGGGACTGCAAATGAAGGGATGTCAGGAGAGGTGCTCTGGGAAACAACCTCAAATAAGCAGTGGTCCATGTGGCCAGTGCTGGTTTTAGAAAACAGAAAACACCAGAGCTATAACAGCAGCTGTAAGACAGTGAGGAGAGATTATTTTCTTGTGTCCGTGCTAACTCTCAGTAACAGGAGCTAAAGAGAGTCTATGTTAATAGAATAATTCACCACAGAGACAGTTGTGCCCGTGATTAGCATTCATGTCATGTTTGTGTCCCCACTAAAAAAAATGAATAAATATCAGAAATGTTACTGCATCTTTTCTTAAGTTAAATTGTAGTTAAGTTGGTAATTGTAAAAGGATTGACCAGTATAGGACAACTAGAAGAGCTTACACTTTGTTCCTGATGAGCCCAGTATAAAGCCTTCTGAAAGCAATGTAAGTTTTCTATCATCTTTGGTGGATTTGATTTCAGACTCCCTCAGGGCTGAATGTGCAAGTTACCTAACACAGTCAAAAAGGAGAAAATTAAAGTGCATTACCAGAAAGCTTGAATCAAATCATCACCAATTCTTTGATTACCACTGAAAAGCAACAGTTTTGTTCATAGTAGAAAACATTAGTTTCAGTTGCACAGTATTGCTAGCCATCTGAGAATTTTTTATTGTATTTTATAAATATGGGAATATTATGAGCTTCACAATAGTGTATGGTTTCATCAAGAATAATAAATCAAGACAATTTTGAAGTTTCTGGTGTTGGAAGTGTAAAAATACAAAGGTTTTTTTGCATTACAGGTAAAGAAATTAAATGTCAAAGAATTATTTCCATCTTGAATTAAAGAAAAGTCAAAATCTTGAAAAAAGCTTATAAAAATGATCTTCCCAAAATTCATATGAGATCTGACAAAATTATCTGTTTTAAATAATTTTAAAATAGTTTATTTTGAGTGTGTCCTTTAAAGGTTTGTCTTACCATTAACTGAATTGTAAAGTCAAAAATATAGTTTCAACAAAACACAAAACTTCTCATTTTGAAAATATCTGAGACGGATAGTCAGGTTATTTTGAAAAATTTCACAAGTGTGAAATATGTAAAAACTGTTATTTCCTTATGAAGCATTACGGATTAAATGAAATTATGTTTTACAATAAATGAAACATTGCTTCAGAAAAGTCCTGAGGGCAGATGGAAATGTAGTGACGTAGGGCAGGGAGAAGAAGTCAAGGGGCAAGAAAATCCACTTTTCCAGAAAGTTTTATTCCGAATCTGTATTGAAGTTCCCTTAGGGCTATTTAGCTGTGAATTTATCATACTTCTGATCCATGTCCATGATAGAATTGGTTCTATATTGCCATATAATCAGATAAGAAGTGGACCCTTTATTTTATTTACTTCTGAGTCCCGGGTCTGCCTTCATAGGTAAGGCAATAATGACTGGTGCTCAGGCTTCCCCAGTGCTGAAGTTAAAGGTATCTGCAAGTGTTTTTGAGATCCTAATGGCAAATGTCTAGGCGGAATTTAAGTACCTTCAGAGTTTGCTCACTCTGAGCTGGAGACGATCCCATCCTCCTGCAGGGACACTGAAGGGGAGGACGCGGAAACCAGACCAGCACAGCTGCAGTTCAGGCGATGGCACTGGGCGACCCAAGGGGCTGGGAGGCCAAGAGGCAGCAAGCTCAAGAGCCCAAAATCACCTCCTTTCTCACTGCTAGAGTAAGTCTCACCCCATTGCAGGTGCATGCAGAACCCTCAGAACAAGCTGCCCTGTCCTCTGCACCCCCCATGGAGTCTCCACAGATCCCCAGCAGGCAAGAGGGGGCTCGTCTGCCCCCCTGCCCTCCCTGCCCTGTGCCACACTCTGCCATCCCCAGTAAGGAAGACTTGTCACAAGGGCGAGGCAAGAGTGGCTCCTGGGAGAGCTCTGCCCACAAGCGGTGCCAGATCCAACACAAAATACCGATTAAGGTGGTTGGCAAAGTTTGCTCTCCTGCTCACCGCTGGCCAAGGCCACCCTCTGGGCTGACCCCAAACACAAGGGCAGACCCGCTCAGGGATCCCTGTTCTCACATCTCTCATCGTCCAGTTCAGAAAAAGACACAAACTCAAGGTTATGCCTGTGTGTGGGAATAGCCCACACAAGCGAACATGAACTCCAAATTTTCTGGTTATGAAACCTAAGAAGGAAAGTATCAACCACTTCCAAGTGCAGCAGGAGAACAGGACCAATGGCATTAGCACTGGTCTAACAAGAAAATTGTAGAACAAGTTCCTTCAGCTTTTCACTCCCTGTTAATTTAATATTTTCCCTATTTATTTCAACATCTGCAAAACTATTATCCAGCCAAACAGCATTGAGATCACAGCCATTCAACTGACTGTTTATCTTCTACAGTCAAACACAGCTTTTATTTTCACCAAGATGAAGCCCAAGATGAAGCATGATAATCCATGTTAAAGATGGATTTGTGACGTTAGCAGTCAGATTTGATAACTGTTTACAATTCCAGCTGGGCAATTAAACAGTGTTAATTTTTGGAACCCCACTTCACTCAATAATATAACAGGCACTTTCCTGATTAATAAGAAACTAGACTATCCATAAACTCTCTGCTGGATGCTAAAAGCTTTGTTGTTGCAAAAGTCTTTCACTGTGTGATGATTAAGGCGTGCATCTAGCTTCCTGGTTTCCAAATCTTCTACGCACTATTATGCTCCTTTGTCGTCATTACGTCCACAGAAAATGTGCAATATCTTCTCATAGACATCTGCTCAGAGTCTGACTCAAGAAAAGGCTACATGAAAAGTGGTGGTACTCAAAGTCCATTTCTGAAATATGAAAGATTTAAACATTAATTTAACCACAATAAAGGGGAGAATTTATTTTGCTGAGTAAAAGCCATCCATAAGTACAAGACCAAGATGTGAGACAGGATGCTCTACACCAAAGTCTAGGCTGCAGCAGTGACTGCTGTACCCTCTCTCTCATATTAACTGGTCTTGGTTTTAACTGGTTTTGGTTTTCATGACTTACATGATCTTAACCCTTACATGACTTACTCCCAAATGCAGTCAGTGCTGAACATCTACAGAAAGAAGTCCTTAGGAAGTGATGATACCCCACCATTTTGCATGCCCAGCCATGGCTGAACAGAGTTTTGCCCTGAGTTTATCGGATGGGCTAAAATGTAGAGCCAATTTTTCATAAAACAGTTACTCAAGCCCACATGTTAGGAAGGTACAAATTGCTCTAGTTCTTATTTTGAAAAACAGTCTTTGTTATTTAGCTCAGAGTCCCTTCCTTAGGGCAATGAAATGTAAACAGGTATTTTGCTTTTCTTACATCTCAAGAAGAGTGAGAGAAAAGATATATAGAAAAATTGTAGGTATTTCAAAACTGTTAGGAAATCAACATTCAGAAACAAACCATAAAAGTTCCCCAAGTTAAGATGCTTTTTTTTTGTTGAATAATCTCTTTAAAAAATGTTGACTGTATCACTTCTTAAGCTCCCAAAAGAAGTGAATTAAAAAAATCGCCCCAAGAAACAGGACAGCATAATATTCAATTCTCACAGTTACTAGTTTTCAGGTTCCTTATGGCTTAATTAAGATTCTCCTAAATTAGTCAGCAAAAATTTTGCTACAGGGGCATGGACCCACGTCACAAGCAAAGATTCAAGCACTCCAAATATAAACAGCTTAAGATGAAATCCAGATTTTGAAACAAGAATTCTGTGAATCCTTTTTCACATCTCAGATACTTTACTAATGAAAAAAGGTAAAGTATGGCCTTTTTATTAGAATTGTTAGTGCTTTAAATTAAAGTTGAAATTTCTAAAAGTCCTGGAATAAGTTTAAAACAAAAAATACCCAGCATCCATAAGGTCATAGGACACAGAAGGTGGGCCAAGTTTTGCGAATCAGGTAATCTATCAGTAATAATCCATCTGTTGCATCTTGAGATCCCATCAAGTAGGCCAGTATTTTTTGTATCTATGCCAGTTTACAACTCCTATGGATGGTCCTGTCCCTGTTCCTGTTGGAACCACTTAGGCAAGAGACGTAATCATATTAACAAGATTTAAGTAAATCCAAGGAGAAGGAAAATGTGAGACAAAATTTGTTGATACCTTATTAAAATAATAGGTATCATTTGACAGACAAAAATTGCATTTCAGTACACTAAATCCTAGGTTTTTCACTGCTTTCATATGGGAAAAAAAAACAGTAGTGGTTGACTGATATTTTCCTAGTTATCTGCATTACAGGCATCCAAGTTCTTCATACACCACTGTTGCTACCAAATTAAAAAGGAAAGTACTATATATACTAAATTATATATATATAAAAACACAATAAAGACTGAGGCAAGTACACTCACAGTAACTTTAATAGAGTTTTTGTGAGTAAATTTGTAGTGAAGAAACAATGACATGTGGTTTAGTACAAAATTGCAACCTTGGTTCTTATCCAGGATCCTCCTTTTTCAAGGGAAAAAAGGCCATTGAGTACGGCCCAACAGAGCATAGACTTGAAATTCCCTGTGATCTCTCAGCTGGGCAGAGGTGGAAGGTTAGTCTTTAAAAACACTTGTCTATTTGTTTCGTGATTGCAAAGGAAAAACTTTTTTTTTTTTCATAATAGTAGGGTCAAAGAATTTGCTTTCTCCCCAGCTAGCAACAAAAACAATAATGGAAGCTCTTCAAACTAATGTTCAAAAGAGGAAAAGAGAGCCAACAGATTATTAACTTCTCAGCAGGAAAGATGTTATTACAGTCAAAAGACTTCAAAATCCCTTTTCTTATGCGATTCATTAACAGACTTTCAGACCTCTTTGTCCTCAGAAGAAGAGTGTATATATTTCTTCAGTGGTGTGTCTTTTGGGGAGTTGGGGCTAACAGTGCAAAGCCTGTTGTCCAATTATTTGTCTCAAATATGGCACTTCTGTAAATGTCAGTGCTAGATGGGTATTAAAGTCATCCATCTGTGCATGGTCTCTGAGCTTTGCTAAACAATAGAAGAAAATTATATCACTGCACTCTGGAAAAAAAGGATTTTTTAAATCTTTGATATTTCCTCACTACCCAGCACATTAAGCAAATATCTAATGCAGATTTTACATATTAATGTGACTTCTAATACTAAGTTAATGGCAAATTTGAAAATGGGGAAAAAGTCCATCTTCTTTCTACCACAAAAGAAACTCTCTTGGAAATTATACTGTAGTTCCCATTGTGGAGCATTCTTTTGGGTTTTTTGCATGTATTTTATTTTCAGATAAAAATATGTTTTCAAGATCAAACTGTAAGCACTTCATAACACTATCTGAATTTGTTTATCATGCACTAATAAGCCTATCATTGTCACTTAATAAAGGTATCTTCTTATCATCATTAATAACTCTATAATAATCTTGAGTTTTCTAAAAAAATTTTACTAACAAGAGCATTCATGGAATTCATTTTCTGAGACAACAAATACCTGCCCAATATTTGCAGCAAGCTCAGGCTCACAACTATGAAGATCCTTACTAGAACTTTATTATAAGTTACACTGATCCAGAAGRAAAAAGATATGTGTAAAAGGTGCTATAAATACAATCCAGATAAAAATGTCAAATATGAATACATATAACGCACAGGAATGAAGACAGTATCATTAATATATTCAAAGAAATCACAATGTGACTAAAATCACACAGAAATACTGATTACATTCACACAAATCGATATAGACATTTGCTGTATTTGTGGTATGCTTAAAGAGCACAGATCGATTACCTCAAACACGAAAATGATAAAAGCGTATCCTCTACAGCTGACTCATTTTTTAAACCATTAATAGCATAATTGCTTGCCTGACACTGTATAAACTGACTAAGAAGACATTTAAAATGTGTGGATGTTTTACCCCAAAAAAATAAAATTAAAGTAGCAAAGACGTGAATTTTGAGTGAGTGTACGGTACAAATAAATCATTCTTCCTGCTACCCAGTATAGTATACAATGATAGCACATTCTGTAGTGCTCAGATGTGTCCTCTGTTTTTGTTTCCTGCAAATAGATAATTCCTCCTAGAAACCATGTCCAGTATAGAATATATGATACTCAAATTTCAAAAAAAAATTAAATGTATAAACGGAAATCATAGTCAAATATCTTTATCAGTTCAAAATATATAATTCCACATTAAGAATACAACCAGACTCTATTTTAAAAGTCTTAATTTAACTTTAATAACATTGCAGAACAAGAACTTTGCTGGTCACTCAAAATTTTTAAGAATGGTACCATACACAGTATTTTATTAAAACTAACTATATGTGGCAGACTGATACTTGAGTGACCACAATAAGCCCATTTTGGTTTTGTGATTGTGCACAAAACTGAACTTCTTTGTTTTATACCATCTCTGTAAAAATTTTTTAAACCTTCCAGGTTTATAACACAGAAAAAAATCTGCAATGCTCTGGAGAAACTTCCTTTCACTGAGAATTTTGAAATTTCTGAGCCACATCTAAATCCAAAGGCTTAAACCTTCTCACAGGAAAATTTTAGAGGCAAAGGTTAACTTCTGATCAATGGAAATATTTTCTTTCAATTTTCTTTTTATTTTAACTCCTTAATTTTGTATGTAACACATTTAAATTGACTCAAGCAATCATTTCAAAGTCAAAAATTGAAATGGTTTGTTCCAAAAATTACTACTTTGGAGACATTAACATTCTCAGAAATTTTCCACAAGCTTTTCTTGTAAATAAATCTTCAATGAAATCAAGATTTCATTAAAAAAGAAACTTTTCAAGAGCTCCATTCAATGTTAGAAAACAGGCTTGTGAGATGTTTTTAATTTCTGACTGTAACCTATCACACATAAAACCTTTTGGTCTGCAGCCCATCTCTAATTTAAAACATTCTGTAACAGGCCTTTTTTATGAGCCATAAAATTTAGCAGCCATCTAAATAACTATTCTCCTAATAAAAGAATGCTTATCAGCATGCACATATCCACCATTATCTGCCCTTCACGCAAAAGGTTAATTTAGTAGAAACATAAAACATTTTCCTCATTCACTTCTTGCTTAGAAATTATAATACCTGCAGAGCAGCTGCAATGTAAGGGTACATTTAGATCCTCTTCTGTACCAAACCAAACTGTCCCCCCTACAATCATGTATTCTTGAATATAGCTAGGCTTATTCTCGGTTATGGTTATTCTTACTCCTTGCCTTTCCCTAGGTGCAAAGCATCCTGCTTGAAGCCAAACCCATCAGCCAGCCCTGTCCCAAAGCTTAGTTTTGACCCTAGGTTTCCCTGGCTTTTAGCTTGTTCCCTACTTTTTCCATCCTGTGTGAGATACGTTTCCCATTTGAGATTAAAGTCATCAAAAGAGCAACAGTTGTGCCATTTATTCTCTGAGTCCAGAATGTCAACCCTTGTGTTTCAAAACAGCCATCTATTGCCGTCGTTTTGTTCCCAAACATGGGATGACTGTATTAAGTATCTGGCATCAGCTGCTGGCTGCATTGGGCACTTACAGATGGAGGAGTCACAGGCAAATAAGGTGGTTTCATGAGATAGTCTTCTGCCTGTCTGCCCATCTCTTTTCCCTTACCGCATGATGCCCGTTATGACTACATAGAAATCCAGAAGCAAAATGGACAATTACTTGACATCTGGTTTTCATTTCTCTTGAAAAAAAATTTAAATGGTCTCAATTTTTAGAAATCTGCAGTGAAAATGAAGTGAGTCTTTATAAGGCATTTTCCTAAAACTGCTAATCAAACATTAAGCAAGTGTTTGGGAAATCATGAAAGCAGGAGAAGATACTTTCTTAAAAAAAAAAAAATTAAAATTCACCTTAGCAACAGCCTGCTGCAGCCCCCGCAATGCCACACACCCCGTGCTCCCTCTTGGCAAACAGGCTGCAGGGTTTGCTACCGAAGCGGGCATTTACAGGAAGACACAAAGTTAGAATTTCTCAAGCTCCATGCTGATTAATCCTTTCCCTTCTCTGTTACTCACCTCTGGCTCTTCTTCGGAGCAGAAAGACAAGAGACTCTCGCGTGATACATGGCACGTGGAGCCGCAGAATGAGCGGGGAGAGGGAAGCCTCCCCTCCTGCTCTGCACCACGGCCTGCACGGACTTCAGGGACCTCTTTCCATGCAATTACAAGAGTACTGTAAAAACAAACTCTATTAAATAAGCCACCAGAAACGTCTCATAATTAGTCTCAAACTGTAGGTAGCACTATGCGGGAGGAGATTCCCTCAGACATGGGAGCTAAGAGGGCTCCCACTGGCAGCTGTCTCAGAGGTATATGTGCTCGCATTACATGATAAGATTATGGCCTGTGGCTGCAGCTCTCTCCCCTGCCATCAGCCTAGGTCTGTATCACACTTGATGTCAACAAACAGATGCAAAAGAGCGTTAGAAAATGGAGGATTTCATGGCAGGGGAGGCAATAATACAGCCTCGGCACTATTAAATGTTTAATCTTGTTATAGTTTAGAAGCTTTAACAACTCATCATACTTAAGCCTGAATTCCTAGTCCCATTAATGTATTCACACACATTCACAGAATACATTAAATTAATTTCTAATATAGTCTTGAGTTTTCCCATGTCTGTGCTAACAGGACATTGCACAGGGCAATGGCAAACTAAGACACATTCTATAAGAAGACTTTCCTAATCACCTCTGGGCTGGGTGAGAGAAGCAAACTGGGCTTCTTGGAAGAAAAAGTGCTAGGGACAAAAATCATGCAGCAGCATGCATCCAGCTGAGCACCGGAAGGAATGAAAGATACTTTGGGCTAGAAATAAAGTGGTGGAAAAAAATAGTCTGAATGTTATAGGAAAATGATATCTAAATCAATACCTAAAGCAAGTTTGTTTTTTTCAATCTCATGGCCTTATTTTCTTACAGTGACAAAACAGTAGTAAAAATTCCCATGGCTCTTCTATTAAATGTGCTGATATGCTGTCGACTAAGTCAAAAGGTCCTAGACGTCCGACTGGGTGGGGATGCTGTCCTTGACCCTTGACAGCAGCTGCCTCTTGCAGCTGCTAACACTGTCTAGGCTGGACCCAGCTGGGTTGAATCTGGAGGGAAGAAGAGGAGAGCTGTGGTATGGACGGCAGATCGCTAGGCTATGGCAGAGCAGAGCTGCTTCCCTCCAGGTTCCTCCTCAATTATTTCCACACTTGGTTGTGTCAGCAGTTTCTCTATACGTGCTCCACAGAAACCATTATAAGCAGAGGTGACAGACGCACGTCAGCACAGCCTTTCTCCCATCAGAGTGCTACCCTGCTGCAGAAGACTGAAGCAGACACGCTGCAACACATTTAGATTAGGATGCAGCAGATTAATTTTGTAAAATTCAGGSGACCTGACTCCATGGCACTCTTACATTGTGGAATTATAAATGAAAGTGCAATGGATTACGAAGTACAGACATTATGCAAGCGAATGTACATGAATATTATGTACATTAATATTATCCAAAAATGAAAGAGTAACCAAACATCTGTAAAATAGCAGTTATCACTGGATACAGAGACTGTGTCTTCAGTTGTTTAGAGAAGCTTACAGGAGGAGATAAAAATCTACCAACTAATAATTATCATAACAATAAACAATAATTTCTAACAATTCTCAAGGCAAACTGAAGAGTGCGTGGGCCTTACCAAGCAAAGGCACTTAGAGGCTAGTCACAATGAAAATGCAAACTTGTGGGCCCATTTCATATTTGCACTCAGGCTAAGTGTAAAGGAGCTAGTAAATGTACATGTACAAGGTATAAAATGTGGGTGAAATTAAAAGCAAGAGATTTAAAGAGAGGCACAGAAAGTATGCCAGAGAAAGATGAAGAAGAATCATTGGGGCATTACATTTTATTCTCCTATTTTAATCATAATCATGCAATAAAGGACAGCTTGAAAAATACAGAGTAAAATCAATCTTAATGCGATAGTAAATGTAAGGGAATTTGTATGGTTTATCAAAAGAGCTTCAAGGTGAAAAAGAGCAAATTACCAGCCTCCTGTCAGCTTTGAAACACCCCCTCTCACTTCTAATATCAATATCCATTATTAAAATCACTGCTCCCCAAATCCAGGGATTGAAACTGTTGTGATATCCTTGTATTTGTTCAGTCTGCCAACTCTCTCTGTCTTAATCCATTTTTATGGGCTGACAAAGGATTGAAATGGGTAAGAAAGCTGTTTTCAGGGGTTTTACACGGTGTCAAAACTGGCATGGACAGTGAGGGATGCTACATGGCGACATGTGGTCACAGCATGCCTGGGGGCTTGAGGTTGTGGCTGATGCTTCCTCCCCCTGAACAGGTGAGAGATGAAAAGGCTACAGAAGATTTTAAACCCAAAGGTTGTCAAGTAGAGATTGTACGTGTGGGTCCGTCAGCCCCTCTACTGCCAACATGAAGGTTTCCAAAATCATGACTCAGGCTCTGTGAGTCAGGACGTCATAAAAACACTGCTCCACAAGCAGCATATTCATGTAACTAATGATCTTTGCTTCCTCTGGCTGGTCGCTCTTTGTCCCCTAAGCACCACCACAAAACTCCTCCCTCTACCCACATATGCTCTGGTACTTCACCTCCACAGCCATGCTCATGCTGGCTGGCCAGGGGTGACTGCCAGCTGGCTGATAATAACCAGAGCTTTAACAGCTGCCCCTATTTTTTTTCCTTTTTTTTTTYCTTAATCTTACTCTCTTCAAGTATTCACCAGCCTGCACAGAACTAGTGAAGGATTACATAGCATACACATGGTTTGCAAACTTACACAAAACAAATAAATTATCACTTCTGCTTCCTTTGCTTAGGAAACCAAGCTAAGACTGGTAGAAGTGTAATTCTTTTTGTTTTCCTCTCATTGAGGATATCCTGACATTTACTTTTCAAGTTCTTTGTCACTAAGACAGCTAGAACAATACACTTCTTTTTGTTATAGGTAAGCTGGAAGACTCACCTTTACATGTCTGCCACAAGCCAGAGCTTTAGCAAACAACACTCAGAGACTGATGTTACAATTGCACAGGTTGACAACACTGCTGTGTTGCAGCCCCACAGCKCACCTGCTAAAAAGTGCTTTCACAGAGGAACATCATTGCAGTGATGCCAGGGACTGTGAAGAGAATAAAACATAAGTGCATGATGAATGGAATGAGATAGGGGGAAACTGAATATGCATTTATGTAAGCAATTGCAAAAGCAAGTATTTTATGCAAATAAATGCAAACTATGCAGCAAGGACAGAATATGACAGAAATGGAGAAGGAGAGATGGAGTGGAAAAATCTCAAACTAAAAAACTGAGAACCATGCAACAGAGCACAGAGCTGGCGACCTTCACCGTGCGTGGCTCAGCCTGGAAACACAGCCAGCGCTCTACAACAGCAGCTGCCCTTGCAAGTGATCAGCTACCTGCAGGTGAAAGAAGAAGAGCAAACAGTGTAGGAACCTTTGGTGCTTCCACTTATTTATGTTGTCGCTCATGTGACAGGTAACATTGGGAATGTGTGAAAGAGAGTGGGCTCACAAAACAAACACTTGAGTATGGTCAACTGGAAGATAGTCAGTGGTACCTGAAAATACAACCCTACACTTATCTTTTCCTCTTGGTAGGTCACAGCTGTCTTCATACTGCTACTCAGTGAATAATCTGGGAAAATGTGCCCAGGGGTGATTCAAATAATTTTTACTTGCATCTTCTGAAACAGTTTTATAGCCCCCCCAGTCCTTGCTCTCCAACCGACTGGTAATACAAGTTCTAGGAGATAATCATCAGGAAAAAACAGTGAGTTGGCACTCTCAAAAGCAAAAAGTGCCCAGCAGAGTTGGCGGCATCTGTACAACCTGAAACCACCTCTAAAGCCATTTTAAAAGAGACAAACTATGCTTCAAATCTGTCTTTCTGGCTGCAACCTATTTAGTCTATAGGTTAACAGACCTATAGAAGATAATCTATAGAAAAAAAATGTTGCAATAAATGGTGACAGTGACAGAAACACTGCTGCTGCAATCTTTTCTTGTTGCTGTGTGTGGTAAACAGGCAGCTCGCTCTTTGTGCAAATCACTTCTCAGTTCTCTTCTTTCATTTCACATATTTGGATTATGTTTTGTTAAAGTGATTTCTAGCAGTTTATGCAGATCGTGAAAAGCTGGGTTGTAAAAGCTGCATGATGCCATTACTGTTAGCAGAGCCTCTCATCTCTGTATATCTTCAAATAATACTATAACCAAAGGTTCATTCAAGGTACACTTCATAAGAAGGATTAAAACACTGTTAGAAACAAAGATCACAGACAGAGCAACTCTAGGGAATTCCTTCATCACTGAATCCATCCTACAAGTAGTTAAGCTTTGTCTGGCTATTTTCTCCACTCCATTAAAAAAAGTTCTGTTTTGTGCTAGATAATTATTACTAAAAAGATCCAGAGGCAATTCTACATAAATGAGGAGATAAGATTAAGTACATAGACATTTGTTTCCCATTTCCACGATGAAATTAGCCACTCTCAGAGTGCAAAAGTCTGGGCACCCACCAGGGTGCCTAAAATGATGGGAAGAAGAGAATGGGCTGTGCTGATCTCACTGGAGAGAGGAGGGAGCAGCCGCTCAGCACAGGAGCACACGGTGTAGCAGCTAGGGCTTGTGTGGGAGGGTAAAACTTCATTACCTTTCCAGTCAGTCTTGGGCCTGGAAGACAGCACAGCAGCATCTTATTTCAGTTTTTAAAGTAAAATATGAAAAGTCATGACTTTGTCTCAAGTATGCCTAGAGAGATTTAGCAATGCTATGAAGAGCAAGTCTTGCATTTATGTGGCATTGGCACTGCAGTCTACAGCAACCATCTTCTAGAGGTGCACCTGCAAAAGAAGCTACTTCRCGTGTGTGGACAAGAGCCAAATTGTGCAGTGATGTCCAACTTGGGAGGGAACCTGCAGGCTGGACTAGACCAGGACCCCTGGTCACAACTGATTTTAATCAGCCTTGCAAAGGCTATCACACAATGAGGACATTCAGACGAGGAAATGCCCACATTCACACTTGAAGTTAGCACCAGCTGGCATTAGTCTGACTGCTGAGCACGTGAACAAAGCAGTTCACCCATGAGTGAACCACAGGGTAGGCACATGCCCGCGGCAATGGACTAAAGTGGGATGTGATGTGCTGAGGACAAGCAGAGAGCAAAGGAGAGCTTGCTGTCATGGTGACAAAATGCTGGATCGGTGGATGTCCCCAACCTTCCCCTTCTGCCTTGTACGGTCACCAGTGCAGCACTGCTACCTGCCCTGCCTCTTTAGTAGAGCAACCTGAGCAATGGATTGAGAGGAAGGAGGCAGATCCCTGGGATGAGGCACAGCAGCTGCTCCCAGTCAGGCAGGTGGGCTTGGGAAGGAACATTCAACAGTGGAAAGTACCTCCAAGGTCTGTTTGCCTCTCATGTGAATGATCAAAGGAATGTGCAAGGGTTTGAACCAAAGTGAAATATGGATTTTTTGTGAGGCTTGTGTATTTGTTTCACGATGCATTAAAACAGCTTGCTTAAGGTAGGTTACTTCTTTCATTCTTCAGCAGAAAAAGTGTGAACTAATGCATTTGGGCAATGGGAGAAAAAGGGGTTTACATTGAGCTTTGCTAGCTCTTAAAGTGCTGAGATATTGCAAAATCTGAATGTATCTTGGGAAAAGATGGTAACATATCTCTTGGCCAATTAATAATTAATAATATATCTTACTGAAGATTTAATACAGATCAAAACAAAAATTCATGATGTAGAAATGGAAGAATTTAATGTAAGTATGAAATACAAATGGTATGTGACCTTTCCAGAGTGTTATTGGAAAGAGAAATTGA
Organism: Phoebastria nigripes; assembly: GCA_035582835.1. Classification (NCBI taxonomy): domain Eukaryota; kingdom Metazoa; phylum Chordata; class Aves; order Procellariiformes; family Diomedeidae; genus Phoebastria; species Phoebastria nigripes. The sequence continues at coordinate 1,945,460 of JAYKAV010000322.1, forward strand.
TGAACCCAACATTGAAGTTCAAGAAAATACCAGGTCACAGTGGGCCTGGATGTTGAGTTTTACAGGCCATTCACTCTGAAGATTTTCCTACATTGCAGTAAAGTGTACAATCAAGTGTTAGATAATGCCATATAACCACAAAGCCTCAGGGAACCACTGATTATGACTGCCAGTGTCCACATCCCCAAACACAGTAGACCTTTCAATTGCACAGATTTGTATTAAACATGCAATTGTCTTCCCACTGCAGTCTAAGGAGCATTTGCCCATAGTCTGTGGGGAGCTGGCTGACCTTCTTTTTCTCCAGCTGCCAAACTGCATTAATGGATTAAAAAACATACACAAGAGACATTCCTAATAATATTTGTCAGTAAACAACAGCAGTCATGCCACAGGGAGGTTATGCAACTGAGAGTGCAAGCCATGATATAATTTCCATATTAACAGGAGGCCAATACACTTAAGCGCCTCAGAAGCACAGAACAAAGTGGAAAGCTTTGTTAGCTAACCCTGGTTCTCCACACTTTTTCTCCATCCATCCTTTTGTTCCTACCCTAGTCTAATTGACAGATTTCCCCTCTGCCCACACTAGCACAGCCAAACCACCTCCGTAGGAGCTCAAACATCTGAACCTTTCCATAAATGCCAACATGCACCCAGGCCCTCTGCTCTCATAGGTCAACTACTTCTTCCCATAGACAATTTATGTCCAGCCACGGCCATGTTTTGCATACTGGTTTTCCCTATTTATTCCAGCTTCCTCAAGGGAGTAGTCACTGTTCTTCAACCCCTTTGCGAAGCTAGTCCCTGTCTTTCATGAAATCCCTGGGGTAAAGTTTACCATCAATATCTTTTCATTCCTAATGTTTTCAGGTTAAATTGAATGAAGCACAACTACAGCCCAAATCCTTTTTCCCTACAGTTACCCAGGATACATGGCTTTGACTGGAGGATAACCACACCTCCCCTCCTAAACAGAGTGCTACTTTAGACTCCATGATGGTCCATCACCACTAATTGCTTTGTTCCCTCCTCTCCTGGGTGTGCAGGTCAAGAGACTGACAAAGTTTTGAGGCTCCGTCAAAACTACTCCAAAGTCCCATTTGTGCATTCCCGTGCAAAATGCTCCAATGTCATCCCATGTATCTCTAGCTACCAAAGCTGGAGTGTCTGGAAATGATGCTAAAAGAAAGCTTCTTCAGGGTCCTGAGTCACAGAAACCCTATGGGAATTATTACTAGTCTCTGACTGTGCCCAGTCCACAAAGGATAGTACTTATCCTAGCTGTGACTTCTAAGCAGCAACTGTAGCTCAAGCAACTGTTCGCATGCTTTTAACTCTAGAGATCTTTTGTTCAAGCTCCTGCACAATCTTCCAGTGCAAAATCGATCACCATAAGCACACAGACCAGCAAGGGAGAACAGATCAGGGAATGAATATGAACCTTTAAGGAAAAAATCCTTCATCACAAGAGTGAGTACAACTGGAGTAGGTGGCCCAGAAAGGTTGTGGCATCTCCATCCTGGAGAGTTTCAAAACTTGACTGAACAAGATCCTGGGGGACCTGATCCAACTTTGAGCTGGAATCTGAACTAGATGACCTCCAGAGATCCCTTCCAGCCTACATTTTGCTGTGATTCTTTATTCTCATGTGCATTATTGTGTCTTGAATGGAGACTACCAGCATGGAAGTAAATGCGCCACAGTAAGGTCTAACAGGACTCTTGCTATGGCCAGCCATTAAAGAACAACTTCACTGTCTCAGGTATAGACAAGGAGAGGATATCATGAGCAGCATGAGAAGATACTTGGATTCCTAAGAGGCTCCTGATTCCAGTCCCAAATACGATATAGCCTGCAATAGTTTGGGGAAAAAGAAAACATTGAAGCTGCTGAGTATAACGACTTTGCAATTTGTTAAAAACCTCTCTAAGAGAGAAAGGTGCTTTGAAATTAAATATTTCTAACTTCTCTTCTCTCACAACACAGAGCCAGTAATGCCCAACTTGTTTTCTGCACTGTTCGGGAGGGATCCAAAATTGCAATACAGAAGGTATTAATGGTCTGTTAGGCTTAAGTGAGAGACATCTACTTCCTATTTATGGTTTTCTTTTTTTACACTCAATCATAGGACAGTGTTAAGTCTACTGCCATGACCACATAGTGTCAGGTGTTATTCTTTCCTCTTGCAAGCACTGCCATCTTTTAATTAAACAGGTATTTTAAGTAGTTCTTCTAGTGTTTCTTCTCCTTAGGTTCATGTCTGTGTTCTCCTGGAGGCTTCCTTTCCTCCCTTTTTTAATAATCACCCCATAAACTATGACACACATGTTGAATAAGAAGACACAATGTTGAATTCACACAAATCAGCAGAAGAAGATGAATGTGTAATTTATGYGGGTCTTTAATATTACACCTTTGCTGTTTCTTCCTGCATTCTCCCCTGAAAGTGCCCTCATAAAGATGTATTAATTTTTCACTGTGGATGTCACACATGGCTGCGGCAGTCACCATGCTCACGTGCAGCTTCCTTTCTGACCCATCATAACAAGTAACTTTTGGAGTTCATTCCAATACTGCAGCCCTGATCCTGATGAACTTACTCAGTATTCATGTGAAAGGGGCACACGTTCTGTTTCATTATAATTTAGTAAATGTCAGGGGTCACAGTTTTTCCCATTTTTCATGCTGAAAGTAAGCCTTGTAACAGCTTTCAGGATTAATAAAGCTTTGAAGGGGTGACACTGGGAAAGTTTCTAAGACGAGCAATTTGATGAAGAGCAGAATTATGAAACTCAAATTCCAGGTTTCTCTGTCTTTACTCTCCTCTGTGGATTTTGATATCTGATAAAGGGTGAGCCTCTTAGCCTTTCTATCTACATGGGCGCCTGTTCTCCTAAGTCTTGTAGGAACTTACCAGCTGAGAGGTTTCCACCCTTCTGTTAAAGGGGGTAGAAATTGAGCAAGTTCAAAACTTGCTATAGGGAGTCTGATACAAAMACATGCACACAGAGTAGGACTGCACCGGTCTTATTTCCTTCAGAAATCTAGGTATAAAAAAACAGGATATGAAAGTAAAACATACCTTTGGAGCAAAGGTGGGAAAATTATAAGGAAAAATTCAACACCTTGGTCCTGGGAAAAGAAAGCATCGCATAAAAAAAAAGCACAAGCAACCACACTTCTGCTCAGAAGTAACTTTGAATGTGCCATGACAGCTTGGTAAAAGAGAGATAACTTCATCCATTGAAAGCTGACGTGCCTTAAATGGCACTTTGTCTTAGAGCCTGACAAGCAAACTGGGGAGAAGGGAAGGGGGAATTTACAATACTCTTTGAGATTTCCATTACCTGGAATGACTTTGTTGCATCCCATTTATTTTTGCTAAGTTTTGTAATAATGAAAGATCTTGAAGGCTACTAAGAAATGCAGGCATCGAAGTATTTAATGTATTTCATGTGTGCTGTTGCTGTATGTTTCATAGTAATAATGATAATGATAGTGAAAAGTATCTCTTACCGTGACAGGCATTCATGAAATGCAGAAAAAAAAAGCCAGCACACTATCATTCAAAGACAGATACACAAATGTGCCATGTCCCTCTATGGTGCAAAGGATCAGGGACTGACAGATGTCACAAAAGTTCTTGTTGATTTTGTCAATTTAGTGGTAGCTGGTAAAGCAAATACAGAAAATAGTTTTGGGTAGCGTAAGAAATACATATATATATAAATGTATATCTAGCATGTCACAGCAAAATGTAACATTACATTTCTATTTTAGTCTCCACAGTAAATTAAATTTTCACTTTCTGAAGAAAAATCATGTCTTTTCACAGAAAAAAAAATGTGTTTGTGAGTGGCAGACAAAAAAAAGATGCTTATCTGATGAAATATAGTTTTATGGAATGTGAATCAGGGCAATAATTCATCTTTCTTGCTATTGTTTTTACATATTAGTCACTGCCACAAGGTTTTCATCCCTGCAAATTACATCCTCCCGAATCACTACACTGAATCACAGATCTTTCTGATTATCTGCTTTTATTTAGCTGCCCCATAATCATTTGATTCTCTCCATGCAAGTAAAAAACAGAGCTGTGATCCATCTGTTAAGTTATAGACCATAAGTTCCCATCTGTCATCCATGGACCAGTGGTAGTCCCCGGAGCACTCTCTGCCCGTCTGCAGAGAGTTGGCTGCTCTCCTGGTGCTGCCTTCTCCTCATCTCCAGCTGTTAAATCACATTAAAAGATGGGTAAAAAAACACAGAAGAAAAAAATGTGAATAACATTAATTTTCCATGCAAACAATTGCTTTAGCTGCAAGAGGGATGTTATACAATTGTGAATGTGCAGGGAGGAACCTCGGAGCCACGTGCCTTTCTCGGCAGCAGCTTTGCGAACGCCAGGTCCCTGCCAGAGGCTGCAGCAAGGGCTCCAAGTGGGGTCAGCTGCGGGGTGCTCCCCCGGAAACCCAGGACCCTCATTCAAGTGTCAGCACCATTAACTTGTTCACTGCTGATCGCTTCGACAGAAATATCTACCACTTTAGGGAAGAAAGAGCTGATTTCCCTGGATTAGGCTGGATCAGTTGCCCCCCCCGCCAGCTGCTCGTCTGGTCCTGCACCCAAAGCACCAGCTCAGACCATGGCTGAGCAGTCTTGTGACAGCTCTCCCATCTCCACAGTTTACAGCCTGGGGTAGGAAACATAATTTTTGTTTACTTCAGTCTGCTAAGCTGCTGTACTTCAGCAGTTGCTACAGATTCCACTCCTGGAGATGAGGAATTAGTGGGGCATTTCAGTCATCCCAGTTTATTCTGACCCCATGCACAAGGCAACACTGCCYGGTCCCTACCCCTCGTTACATCTGACAGCCCATGGTGGGGCAGCAGCAGCAGTGGTTTCTGTCCCCTCCATCCTCCCACCCCACCTGCCCAAGGCTACCAACCCCGTCAACGCCACAGCTGAAAGTGCTCTCCAACTACCTCACTCACAGCCCAGCGTGCAAGTGAGTGCCATCAGTTCTGGTTCGTTTTAAAATAGCTCAGGCCTCTGCATCCCCAGTCCCTGCCAGATGACCTGCTGGGGTAAATTCTTCAGCTATCACATCAAAATCTGGCTGAGATTATGAAACCTATCATACAATCCCAAACTGTCTCACAGGTACTTGAACCCATCAAACTGTCCTTCAGCCAGCACCCTCCAGACGTTGCACACAATATTGCCATTACAGATCAGACTGAAAACTGAGGATGCAAGAACAGCATAACCAACCAATATTTCATTTCATATAAGAGTACCTGAAGGGAGGGTAGGTGCGGCAGTGGCTGTTATCAGGTTTTACTCATATTTAACTCAATAACATTTCCCATTTTAATGTGTGCCAAATACCTCAAAGTGTTCCTGTACACCGTGCCAAAGAAACACAGGCAAGAGCCACATGGCAAAGGCAAGATTTAGGTGTTTGTGGAGTTGGTACGTGATGTTTATTCTCATCTGCACAGGAGAAGCTGACACACATAGGTTACCACCCCATAGCCCTTTGCCCACCTGAATCTATTTAGTAAAACAAATCTATTTCTGTGACCAACAGCACACCAAAGAGTAGTACGGCTGACATCCATCATTAGTTCAAAGAGCCCAGTACCAATTTATTGCCAGGTCTGGTGGGAGCATCCTTACACACACAGCTGGGACAGAGCTTCAGTTCATATGCGTGGATTAACACTGAGATGACTCTGCAGGTCTGCTGCCAGTCCTGAGAGCACCAATACGTCTAAAAACAGGCTGACGTGCGAATACTCTGACACACAGTAAAATATCATCCCTTACTTAACTATCCCCAAAAGTGYTATTTCAAACCTTAACTCCTCATTCTTGGAGCACACATGCATGTACTTACTTACTGCCTAGTAAAACCAGACCTACTGACTATATTTGAACAACTCCATGAGTGAAGATGAACATGTTTGTAGGTGTCCACAGCAGTAGCTTCTTGGGGTCACTTGTGCCAGGCTCAGGGTTCTTTGGTCTCTTCAAATTCAGCATGTGTTTTAGCACTTTATAGTGCTTAATTCTGGGCTTATGGGAGCCCAGAATACTCCACACACTAAACATGTTAAGCAATTGACAGTCGGGGCCCTCAGTGTCTCTCAGTTATTCATTTGGAACAAAAGGCTGTGCTGTTCCTGGACTTTATACTTTGATAGCCTGGAATTAGCATTTTGCCAGCCCCTAAAGCCCAAATCTGAGCTCTTCCAAACTTTGGGAAGGATGGATCTGGCTCCAAGCCCTGTATTTCAAGGCCATYTTTAATCTAGTGCTAGCAAAGGTTTGGGGTTTTTTTATGCTAATTCCCCACTTTCTCGTCAACTAATGGAACAAAAAGGAGGAAAAACTATCTGGGTCCTAGGGATATTATCTTCCCTTTCTTTTGGAAATACATAGATGATGAACCAATCAGGCTGTGAATGATAAACAACTGCTTTAAATAGATAAGAAGCAAATAGGCAAAGAGACAATAAGGTTATTAAGGGATAATACTGGGAAACTGAGTGACAGATGATTATCTGAACTTCATTTAATTTCAAATTTAGCATTTCTTTTATGTTCACTCCTATAATTTTTCTTTTCCCTTTTGTTCACATTCACTTTCTGCAGCAAAAAAGGGGGATGGATTCAAAATACAGAATTTGTCATCATCTAAAGCAAAAATTAAATGACTCGCCAAAAACTTAGCACTTTGCCACAGGTCTCCAGGGTCACATGCAGGAGCTTTCATGCAGATTGTTACCTCCATTCTCTGTTCTTGCTCTTCGGACAGAAGCCAGCACTGGCTGATACAGGAACGGTTTAGTGCAGTTGGGAAGTCCTGCCCTGTCTGCCTACTGTTGAGACCTGAGCTGGCTCTGTTCCCTGCTGCCATGGACCATGGGCAGAGATGACATGTGGCTTTCTACCCTGATCATGCAGGCATCACTTCAGAAACTTTTGTTTAAAAACACAAACATACAGATAAAAAGTCTCACTTTGATTTTTTTTTTATAATTAATAAGGTGAAACTTACTTGTGAGGCATATCAGTTCATTTTGTTGTTCATTTCCCTCAGAACAAACAGGAAATTTGATTAACTGAGATACAGTCTTGGCTTCATAGGCCTGATGAGTGATGTCCTCTTTTACTCATGTACATGGGAAGGGCTAAACGCTCCTCTGAACGGTCCTGCTAGTTTCTGTGGCACCCAGGGAGATGGAGGGAGAGGACCGGTTGCGCACCAAAGCCATCTCATGGAAGGAGCAGCAATGCCCTGCTTCTGTGGAAGTTGTCTATTTTTAAACTGCTGACCTGCAGCTCAATAGCTCTGTAATACACCGCTCCCAACAGACCTGACATCAAACCTTCACTAAAATGCACTCGGTTCTCTCTCCTCTTCATTTGGAGCCCCAAAACTCATCTGGTAGCTTCCATCCAAAAGTACAGATGTTTCACCCTTTGCTCTAAATCTTACCACCTTAAGCAAAAATAAATCCTCATCCTCTCATCTTCTCCTCTATCCTCACCTTATTGTATAATGTTTGGCTATTCAGGGATGAGTAGTTTACATCCTCTTTGAATAAAGTATCAGCAACTTTCCTATGCATGGTTTCATTCACTTGGCAGTTTTACAGCTGCTAATGCTACTGTGGATAATATCCTTGTAAATAATGCCTGAAAATAATGTAATTTTACCCTCAGAAAGTAGCAAAGTTATGGGGTTCTATTGGTTTGTACATGACTATGCCATTCTTGAACCAAAAAGGGTCACTAAATTGTTTTAAATATTTTTTTAATCCCTGCCAGAAGGAAAGTATAAAAAATCCTGCTTTTATACTAAATTAAGGCCAACAGCTCCTGCAATAGTATCTCTGATTTTATGTGCATAGGGCATACAAAGTGATATAATAAGCAGAACTATAGCGCTGATGTTTTTTATCAACAGAATAATTCAGTATGGAATGACATCAGCATTCTAACTAATATTTCTTCATTGGTTTTAGGCAAAACATCAAAGAAATGTTGTGAACTGATTTTTCATTATATTTAGTTGAGGTCCCCAAGAAACATTTTATGACTTTTCAGATCAGACATTAGCTAGTAGGAAATGTTGGGTAGAAATTGGTAAACTAGACAGTCATTGCCCAGTACCATGGAAAACAACTTTTCCTTTGTGGAAAATCCAGACTATTAATATCCCTTATAAGGGATTCAACCAATCAGGTTCTAAAGAACTTCAGCAGGGTTTTATTGAAATTAACCTAAAAACTCAGTACCTTCTTATTTTTTTGGGGGGGTGGGGGGGCTGCTGGTTTTTATGCATTCAGCAGAGATAATTTGCTAAGCGTTATTTGATTTTTTGAACTGTGTAACTATTCTCATATTCAGCTGAATTCTACATGGCTGTAGACAAATAGTCCCTGTTGTAATACTGAAGAACATGGATAAAAGCAGGAGAGAGAGCCTTCTGGGAACACTGCTGCAAATCAGGGGAAATACATGTAGCTTGCCATGTGTTTAACTCTGTGCATTTATGTACTGAATGAATTCCAACAAAATCCCAGCTCTGCAGATAAGGAGATAATACAGACCCTTTCTAGTCATAAGTTGCTTCATCCCAACATCTCTTGGGAGTAACACTTAYAAGAAAAACCCCTGGCATTTATTGCACTGGAACAGCTTCACAGAGTTAGTTTGTGGAAAATACAAAGCAGGCTAAACATAACCTTACTTGCCTTCTAGAAAGTGTAGTAGTTGTGTTCTTTGCGGGACCTTTTTCATTTACACCAAATTCTTTGGAAATCAGAGCAAGAGAAAGAGAGTTCCCATGTCCTCAGAGTGGAACTCTAGAATAGAATTGAATCTGGATTTGAGCTTGTATCTTTCTATAGTGAGGAAAATAAATGGTCTACCACCATGTCTTTCAGAACCCATCAAGTGGGATGGGGCACCAAAGTAAAGCAGAACAGCTGCTTCAGCAGCAGCAAGATAAAAAAAAGAAATTCTGTTGAGAAGAACACAGCAAAAAAAAAAAAAAAAAAAAAAAAAAAAAAAAAGCTGATGTGAACAGCCTGCTGTTCATTATCCTCTTGAGAAATATGTTCGGAGCATCATACAGCCAGAGATATTGAAGAATCAGTAATGGTTTGACATGCCTCTACAGTATACTGCTTAGGAAACAAGCACTGTTCTTGCTGCCAGTTCTTGAAGCTTGGAATTACATTTCCAATTATTCATTTTGCCTACCAGAGAACAATAAGTTAAAAGCTTATTAGTATAAAGCTTGTGCAGAACTAGTATCTAGTGTAGAACTAAATCACGTAACTACATAATGTGCACTACACTACTATTTGTGCCATGGTGCTACATCTTCTGTCAAACACAGCTACAGTAATGCAAAGAAAACCAATCCATCTACTCTCCATAGTTAATTAATATAGCAAAAAGGATAATCTGCACATTTTGGTATGCATTTTACTTTTACCTAAAATGTCTTTGTAAAACAAGCATACACCTGAACTGATATGAAAAACAAGTTTGCATTAATTTGTATTTGATAGCTATGTTCCAAAGAATAGAGCCAACGTATGGAGCAGCAGCACTGCTCATATGCATCTTAACATGGCTGCGAGCAATGGGGATGATGGTGACAGTAGCATAGAGCAGAGGGAAGGTTAGTGAGGCTGAATGGTGTTTTCTTGTACACATAAAATGTGTTCAGTAGTCTTTAAAAATATCTCAGCCCAAAACAAGGAAAGGATCTCTTCAGCTCCTAGGCATATATCCAGCAAGTATTTCAGAAAGTGGATAAACAGTTGCATGCTTATATATTGTTAGATACATGCACAACTTTTTCCCCTGAACTCCTAAAACAGTTACCATATTTCCTACCAGTATTCACTCCCATTCTTTCTAAAGGCAAATAGAAAAGCCAAAACTAATGAAAATGCCCTTATAAATGTAATAAGAGGAAAACTTCACTGTATAAATCCATGCTTCATCTGCATCATGAACACCATACACAGTTCTGATCTCCTCATCTTTAAGAAATATACAGAGCAGAACTGGAAAACTTTCAGAGAAGGGCAGGAAGAGGAATCAAGTCATAGAACAGTTTCTGTGTGAGGAACTGCTTCATAAGCCAATGTGTTTCAGTTTGGGAAAGAGAAGACTCATGGAGAATACAAGAGAGCTGCAAAATCGTTAGTGATGTGGAAAGGGTGGATAGGATTCAACAGTTCACTGCCTCTTCTCATACCAGAACTACAAATGAAGCTACTAGGAGTCAGCTTAAAAAGGACTAGGGGGAAGCTGGTGGTCCCACACGTATGGACTAGTGGATCTGCAGAGCTCCTTGAGAGATGACCTTGTGAATGCTAAAACTTGACAAGGTTTCCAGGGGAGCTGCTCATGTGAGAGAAGTCCCTTGCTACGGGACACACAGGAACCAATCCAGCTCAGGAGGTGCCTGTGCTGAAATAATTAAAGGCTGAGAAAATATAAGAGGGAAGTATTACAAATGCTTGGCCTGTTCTTGCACTTTCCTAGACAGTGATGTAACTGGGTACTTATGGACACAGTGGGATACTGGATGTTGAACTAAATGGATCACTGGTCTAAGCCAGGATGGCTCATTTTATTAGGATGAGAGAAGAGAGAATTTTTCAACAGGAAAAAAATATCACAAACTTAGCTTAGTTTATGATCATGAATTCTTGTGCTTCACTTTACCAAAGAGAAAATGCATCAGTCTCCATCCAGACTTCTGCTTTGGTTTTGCCATCAAAATGTCACCGGTATTCAGGTTAAAGACACTTCTAGTTCAGAAAACCAACATTTCACAACTACATCTTATCTTCAGCTCCCACTGATTTCAAGGGCTCAGTAGTCATGAAATTCTGACTACAGGATTGCAGAGGTAGGAAGGCAATCAAGTTATTTTCTACAAATCTACTACAAAAAGAATAATTATTTTTCCTAGATAAAAATTGTCACAAAATAAGAGTTACTTCATCAGGAAGCTCTACAAACTTCAGGGGATTTCTGGCTACCCTCCTTCAAAGAACATGTCGTGATCCTGCACATAAACAAGCCCAAGTCAGAGCCTTTCTTAAAACCATTCTCCAAGAGTGATTCCTTTCTGTCAAATGGGTGGCTAAGGAGCACACAGGACTCTGCATGTCCTGGGCTATAAGACAGATATAACACTCAGATCAATGAAGTTCATATCCTKCAGGGGTTTTGTTCAATACGAGGAAGTATTTATAAGCTTTCTGCATTTTTCATCTTTCAATAAATGCTATAAACATTATATTGTCCAATATTTAAGTGGTAAAACCTTACTTACACCCTTTCTATTTGACAATTGTATAAAAGGATTGTGTGGAGTATGAACTACTTGGAAAAAAAACCATAAATCCTCTTGTTAACAAGATAGGCATCAGCTACCTGGACATGGTGCCAGTGGGTTGGCATAAAATAGAGCTGTCAGTGGGCTGGGGAGAAAGAAACAAGAGAAATAGTCGGGCTCAGTTCTAATTACTTCATTATTAAAATAACTGCAAAGGGAGACTAGCATGAGTCATTTTCTTTGGGGCCAAATTTTTCTTACTTTCAGTCACGTTGAGCAATACCATGCTGCATGCATGCTTCTGCAGAAATCAATGCGATTCTCATCAAATATTATTCAGTGTTAGTCAGAATATCTGCAGGTGGCTTGTAGAGTTTGGGACTGAATTTCAAAACTAGCTTGGGATAAGGAAATACATCATGGCTAGAAATACTTCATGGATAGAAGCCTTTCCTCCTTCCAGTCCTGGGACCAGAGAGGGCTGATATCCTGTTGCTATCTCTGTCCCTGATTTCTAAACTTGCCAATTATCTCCCGAGTTTGCATACAATTTAGATCATCTGTCACATAGAGCTATCCCTCCTCCTGCCCTGAGAAAGAGATTTTGACACACCTGATTTTAAAAAATTAGAGGAGGTGGAAAGAGGGAAGCTAATCACTTTTTAAGGGAAACTTGAAATCTGTAGATTGTTAAGCATTTGGCACTCCTAAGCATGTTGGAGGAAAAAAAAACCAAAATACTGGTTATTTGGTTTAGCATAAAGGTGTGTTGGAGTTCCTGTTTATGCTAGAGACAGGGACACTATTTCTCCAGGTATGAGCTGAAGTAACTACAGATTCAATAGAAAATCACATAGCATTTACCAATAGGAAAAGGTAGTTAACACTTGTCAATGTGGCAAAAGAGTTATGTCAAAAAGGTCTGATTTCCTTCTTTAAGATAACAACATTGATAGAGATCAGTGCTGGAATGATGTGTCCACTTCTGGGATCGATGTTCTCTAAAGGCATTAGGAAAATAGAGGGGCTACAAGAACTATATGAGAGTTGGAGAAAATCCTTTACTGTGAGAGACCAGACAAGACAGATCTTAATAGCTCATTTGAAAAAGTACATTGAGAACACATCTGATTACAGTGCATAAATACTGCCCTGGAAAGAAAACATCAGATAGAAAGGGCTGTGTAATCCTGCAGAAGAAGGATTATAAGGGTCAAGAGCTGAATCCTAAGCAAAACTAATTTAAATTAAAAATTAGACATCACTGCTTAATTATGGGAAAAGAGGTTAATTACTGRAAAAAGCCATGAAAAGAACCTGAGCATTCTCCATCTCTGGATATCCTTAGAACAACATGCTTCTTCTAAAGCCAAGATGTTGGCCTCATAACAGAGTAACTAGATGAAGTTGAATGACCTATGATAACAAGAGGATAAGACCAGCCTTAATAGTCAATTCTGGTCTTAAAATCAGCAGAAAATAACATGATTCAAAATTTAGAAAGCTGAAAAATGTGGTAAAGAATCACTCTGCAGACTGGATGGAATCCACTCTCACCTAATGCAAGTGCTGCTGTTGGAGTACCACGGTACTTAGGAGCAAAATCATAGCCTTAAGAGCAATCTGCTGTGGTAATACACCTCAGAAAAAAGCAAGCAAAAATGCTTTGGTTATCTTGGTGCTTGAAGAAAATGTAAACAAGTTCCCAGATATTTTGCAGTGCTCACCTTCAGAATAACAAATAAAAAATTAAATAACTTGCACCTTAAAGTCCTTTCAATGGATTGATGCACCTGGGCTGATGCATCTTGATGCAATGATGCACACAGGAATGAAAAAGGACTTTAAATGGAATCTGAGTCTTTCTAAAACCCCAGGAATTGAAGGAGGAAATTTAAATAGACAGTTTTGCCCACGTGTGACAAGATGCACAACGGAAAGTCTTTTCACAAACCCCAGATTTAACACTTGAGGTTTTTAATGAGAAATAGAGTGGTGGGAAATGGCAAATGAAATGCTGGAAATGTAGGCTGGTATTTATGTCACTTGATAATTAATGACACATATTCTCCATTGTATTCTGCTTTCCTCATTTAAACCCACTATCTTAAATTCTGAAATATGGAAACTAACACTTTCAATTTAAATAAGGAGTTCTAAGGAGCTTTGCTGGTGAAGTGTCAACCATACAGCAGAACAATTTAATCAGACTTAATCGGTTTTCATCTTTACACATGTATCAGCAAAACAAAAGTCCTCCAACTTAAACGTAGGATTTTGTTTTTAATGTTAAATAGCACAGTTCTTTTTCACAGTGCTAATGTGGTTCATTAAGGCAAAATGGAAAGAGAGCTAAAAAGGCAGCTGAACTTTAACAAGACTCCTCTCCTCTCACTATTTTCATGAAATTTACTAAAGGGAAGCGGCTCAAGAAGATATTTATTAGACCTTAGCGTTGATTTATATGATGATTATTTGAAAAGAATATTTCCTATGCTGGTGGTAGCTTGAAATGTCATAAATGTGACCTTTTTATTATTCCTAAAAATAATCCTTTCTGATATCAGTGGTAAAAGGACATTAGGTGTTTTTCTTCTTCATTTATTGACATTATTCCTCATTAAAGAAATGTTATTTTCACTCTTCATCATCTGACAACAGAAAAAAAGGATGCCTTTGCTTTTCAGAGCAGCAGAGAGAGGGCTGGACTTCAAAGAGAAACCAACATTTCTATTTGGTATTTTGCAATGATAAGGACTTATGAAGCATGGCTTTAGCCACATTTATTTATCATCAGCTGCAAAGGCTCTGTCTCTTTAAAAGCCAGCTAGTATGAACTCATTCTTGGGTGCATGGGATTCAAATAAAAACATAAGAACTTATTACTTGTTTTATTTCCTCTCTCATTATAAAAGTAATGTTAAATATCTTTATGTATATTGAATAAAGATAATGATGGTAAAAAGCATTAGCTGAACATGGGGACATATGCACTGTTTCTTCAGGGAGCAGTATACAACAGACAGCAACAGATTAAATTCACACCCAGCCGTGCCACCTCRCCCAAGTACTGTATTTCGGCAGGAGGAAGTAATTGTAACGTCTGTAACATTACAACACAGAATTAGATTGGAATTTCTGGCATATTTGGCATAAACTACTAAAATCTGTGAAAACTGAACACAGGTTGGATGAAACCTAAAATCTTCATGAATTATAGAAGGCAGATATGCTCCTGAGCCATGGAACTCCTCAAAAGAATAATAATGACCATTCAAAATGCATTAATCTATTGCTGTTTCTGCACTTCCTTTGTGCCTGCAAGCTGCTGTGTGCCAGTCAACATCACTTGGCTGCCGTTTCCTTCTGAGCTTCCTACTAGGTTTTTTGGAGTATCCTCTGCCATTTCAGCACTCCAACTTAGCCAGAAGTTTCCTTGGTGTTGGCTCATCATTGGCTTGTTTCACTCAGCAGCCTGAGTGAGTTGTGGCTTCTGTACCTTTGTCAGCAGCCCATTTACTCCAGCACTTCTACATGCCAGCAGGGATGAAGAACTGCTTTCTTCCCCGTGTCTACAGATGAGACAGGCAGGGTTATGTTTCAGACTTCCAGGACAACATTTTGTTTAAAGATCAACACATGATGAATAAAGAAAGGTTCTTATCCCCGGAAAGTCACCTTTAAAATAAGAATAATAAACAATTCTCTGACACTGAGATTTTTATTATAGGCAAGACTTACCAAGATAATGTGCTGCCTAGCTTGCTATTGACTCAGTTTGAAATCTAGGTTACTTTCCAAAGATTGGTTCCATATGGACCAATTTACTATAGAGAAAATTGCTTTTCAGTTTAAGGAGTACATATAACACTATGATGTGCCGTCTGAAATGGAGGAAAGCTATCCTTTGTGCAAGTAATCCTGTCTTATCAAATCTGTCTTGCAATAAACCAAGATGGAGGGAGTGATGGATGAGAAATAATTTACTGCTAAGATAACCTTAGTCTGAGTGAGCCTCTGCAAACTGCAGCTCCAAATTATTTATCAGAGTTTATAGAGTTTGTCTTGGATTTGACAAATCTAGACACATCTTAGGCAAAGCTCTGATTGCTTTAACTGAAATCTATAATCACATACATTTATTCTTTGCTTTGTTTGTTTTGCATCCTGCTGCCTCTCTGCTGCTTCTGCTAAAATGAAAAAGCTGAATTTCTTCCATTAAAAATTTGTGTTATGAAAAGTTGATATTTTCTGTCTCCTGTCCTTGAATAGTAAAAGACATCATTGTCTAATCAATGG
Organism: Phoebastria nigripes; assembly: GCA_035582835.1. Classification (NCBI taxonomy): domain Eukaryota; kingdom Metazoa; phylum Chordata; class Aves; order Procellariiformes; family Diomedeidae; genus Phoebastria; species Phoebastria nigripes. Next base: position 1,961,145 of record JAYKAV010000322.1, read on the forward strand.
AAATAAAATTTCATATCCACGATGCTACCAACGGCTTCTTAGACATAGCTCTCTTGTTTTCACAAACAATTCCTGTGACAGGCAGTTAACATTTTCTGATTATTATCTGCTCTTACCTACATTTTTAAAACTTGTTTACAGAATTGATTTGGAAACTTCGAGAAAATGAACTAAGTTTTTTCCCTATCAACATGAAGCATGAGGAGTCATCTGTAACAGAACCAGTAAAGCTGCCACGTGACAGAGTAAAACTCAAGCAACAGAATGCTATAGCTGACTTCAAAATAGATGTAAATACCTATTTAAATATGAAGAATTGTTTCACTGATTTATATATGTATATTTATATGATAAATACGCAACTGCAATTTAGCTGAATTAAAATTACAGGCAGAATCTATAGCACTTGAATTTTGTGTACGAGACAATAGAAGTCCTTGAAATCTATATACACCAACACTTAAAAATACGGTCACATAAACTGTGTCTTGACAGCAAAAGAGATGTTCGTCTATTCTACTGAAAGTCTACTCTACWGTGCTGCCTGAGATGCAGCTCTGTAAATGTTAAATGGGAAATGTCATTGAAGAGGACAAGGAAATGGGAATCACAAGGTTCTGATCTTCTCCCTACTCATGCACAACCTTGGCTTAATGCAATGGATAATCCTCATGAGATCAGGTTATGGTACAAACCTGAGATAATGAAGAAATGTCAAWTTTTTTGCAAAGGTCACCCTTGAAAGGTTTAGTAATCTGAAGTTGGTCTTCAGGTGAGGATCACCTCCCCCATATTTTTAGAGATTAGAGAAAATTGGCAAAGTAAAACCAGAAAAGTTCAAAGCATGTAGGAACACACAGAAGTAGTAAATGGTATATGGGAAAAAATATAAATAGGTTCATTAAGAAGGAGGCAATTCAGGTAACATGGCATCAGTAGGAAATGACATAGATGAACGCATTCATCCCTAAACCACATAGAGAGTACTGCCTTTGCAGGAATGAGACTGACTAGCTTGTTCAATGCAAGTGCTTCGAGATGCTTGGATGGGAAGTGTATGGATACAAAAAACCTGAGTGAAACTGTGCTGAATTTTAAAAGAAATCAAATTTCTCTTTATTCTTTCAAGATAAATTTGGCTTTGCCAATAGTAACAGTATTAACAAGGTCCGCAAGGCTTATCTTCAGTATATAGATATTTATGGGCTTATAGGTACATTCTCATTGAAATATACTGTGCATCAAAGCGTCAAAATAGGAGGTGGAGTGACCTTTCCTAAACATCCTTGCTGCACTGATATACTGTTCCCCACTGCATAATTAAATCAACTGGCTGAAATGAAATCAAGCAATAGGGGTGCCACCACTTACCTCATATGCAGCTTTATTTTGGGGAACAGTCTAAGCACTTCATTATGTTAAAAGGTTTTCCTGAAAAGTACATCAGATGTTAGTTCAATTTAACATCACTGCTCAGAGTCATGCATCTATCTTCTTCTTTTCTGACTGTTTTCCTTTATAATAAAGCAGTTATAAATCATTGTCTGTAACAGAATTAAATCAAATGATGCATAGCAACTAAAAAGATCAGTGCCATAAAAACTGGCAGACTGGAAAAATATTAACATGAGTACATGACACACAGACAAGGAAAAGTAGCTTCAAACTTCATCTAGAATACAAAATATGGTATCACTGTAGCTACATGAATTTGGACCAGCCAAGACATTGGCACTAAATTTCTAAAGGGTGACACTTTGTACTCCTCAGCCACAAAATGATTCCTCATGGGACTGAGACATGGGATCTTAATTCTTAGGTAGAGATTAACTAAGATTAGGCAAGGAGGTTGCTCTGAACAGGTGGGGAAAGGTGGAGCACTGAAAATCTTTCATGATTTAATGGGTTATTTTATTAAAGAGAGAGTTAAATGCTGGTATTTCGGGGCCACTCAAGAGGGCCAGATTACCCAGCACAGTAAATTACCTGTAACCCTTTCCTCCCTTTCAGAAAAGGTGGAACAAAAAGGAAGAGTAACCCGGAGAGTAAATATTAGCATGGGTACTGATGCCATGAGTTTCTTTTCTGTAACATATTGTAATTGCTTTCTATTTTAAGTTGATGTTAAAGAAGCAATGATCCATTAAAGTAGCAATTATTTAATACTTAGATCACTGCATTGCAGATACTATTCCCCCACAACTTTCGTATGTTCTAATTTATAACTCTGCTAACTGCACAATAGATACTAACCGCAACTCAAACAACGTGAAGAGTTTCTTTTCACAAGATCAAGGAGGGAGTACCTGATTAAAACTGAACCTCTGTTTTAAATAGGCCTCCTGGAACTGAATATCATATAGCCACATATAAATTAGCCATAAAACTCTACAGAAGTTAAATGAAGAGTTTTACAGAATTACATTAATTCTGTGTTTGTAAAATGCATTTGAAAATACCAGAGTCAGTTTGACTGTATTTTTCTTTCAGAGATAAAGGCTTACAGGAAAATTCTTACCCTGTAAAAATATATGCACTATTCATTTCTGTGTGTGCATCAGTGGACATTACTGAATTCTGCACATTCATAATGGTAAGCTTGTGCAGAAGTTCCAAGTCATAATTTAATTAAACTTTTAACTGAAGACATTATTAAGAGGTAAAGTCACCACCTTTCTTTGAACTTCATATTGCTCCATATTACTTATATTTAATTTAGCATTTTTATTGCAATATTTGATAAAAGAAAACTCATTAATCCATATCTGATAAATTAAAAATGTACTCATCCTTTAAAAAATTAAAACTTACATCTCTCTCCATTATTCTCAACTCATTTTGCTGAGTATTTGCAATGTCTCACATTACAGTTCCCTTTTTTGAATGGATATACAATAATACAATTACTGTATTGTACTGCAAAATATTCTCAGAAATAATACCTAAGCCACAGATGTCAAATAAATTAACATTGCCTTTTGTTTTCATTTTTCTCCTTATTAGCTTAAAAACTATGATAATCCATAAAGGGTCTCCCAGTCACTAGTTTTTAATTAGCATTCTGTTGTCTAATTTTTTGATGGAAAACTCTGGAGGTGTAAAATAGAAAATATACACTCCTGTGAACATTAGCAGAGAAGGCACGTAGCTTATGGGAGAAAGGAAGATGTGATTTTGACTCAAAACACTGAGATTCAGAAGCCATCAGTGGGGTTCATCACAGTTAGGCAGGCAAACCAAGCCCAAAGCCCCAGCCTTGGATTTCAAACATTGGGTTATGTCCACACAGAGCACATTTTTATTGAAATGGATTTCTCAGACTCAAGTGCACGTTCAGACTATGCAAAAAAAGAGAGCAATCAGTTCTCCACTCCAAAGCTCCTTTCAACTGCCCATGACAAAGGATAACACAAATATGGATGTCAGTCTAAACCTGGTGATGGGTGGAAGTTTTTCACCATAAAATAAAACAACTGGCAAAATTTAAAAACATGATGTGCGTTATACTTTCTCCTGCCTCTGTTTTCTGTTGCTGCAGCTCCATTCTTTATGAGAGCTAATCAGAGGGGATGTTAATTTGGCCATGGCCCACCACATGCAAAGACAGGGAGCTCCAGCTTGGACATCGAGAGCCTGGAGGCCATCAAACATCCAGAAGACAATGAGTCTGCGGACAAGATAAAGCAGAATTCACTGGAACTGTATCTGTCTAGCAGAACTCCACAAGCACTTATTTTTAAAAACTTGGAAATTACATTAATGAAGTATTTTGTCTGACATTTTTCCTCACAAGCTTAAACTTTGAGCTTTACGTATATAATTACAGTTTACTGATTCATAGTTACAGTTTACTGATTTATAGTTAGTTTACTTCACACATGCTTTCAGTAGGTTTACATGCATTCAAGCTGTGTTGGGCATCCCATCTGCAACTCTGTTCCTGAGTTCATACATGGTCTTAGCAGAAGAAGAACCAGAAGCTCGGCTGCTGAGCGCAGTCAGAGACTCCACCGTTGTCCTAACAAAAACAGAAATGTATCATGGTGGAAGAAAACTCAACATCTCAGAGATATTTAGAAGGCAACCAGCCTGCATATTCTATCAGTGATGAAACCTGACATGGGTCCCCTGGGGACCCCTCCACCACCTGCAGGTATTCCTGTACGTTTCTGCACTGCCTAAATGGGGGTAAAAACAATGGGTTAAGGCTCAAAATGACAGTCAGCTCTTATGTATGGGAATTACTTTATACACCTCATCTTCAAAGGGAAGCAAAGCAGCTGTGCGACAACATGCAGCTCTGTCCCCAAGGGCTGAAGCCAAGAGCTGAACAACCAGACTGGTGACAAGAGTCACCCTTGCCCAGAAGCACCCTGACCGCCTTGAAAGCCTCCCACTTCCTTCTGTTGGTTTGTAGCGGTATTTTGATCAGTTGACCAGGCAACACAGATGCTAATTATTTTTGCCACATCATTTAGTTTGTTATCATTTTAAAGATATTCATTAATATTTGCAATCTTTCGAATAACAACTTTTCATAACCAAACCGACATTAAATGAACAAGCAGGAAAACACCAATACAGAAGTCTCCTCCAACTTCTGGCATCACTCTGTTGGCACACACATTGCATCCAGTTTCAGCACAAAGTATACACCAGACCAATCCTAAATATTCTGGGAATTGCAGCCTAGTTTAATCATAAAAAACGAAATTATTAGACAAATGAGTCATTTTATTTATTGCCACAAGAAAATAGCAGAGCACTTTAGTCAACTTCGTAGCACAGAAACTTTGCTGCTGCATTTTTGGAGACTAGTCCTCATTTCAGTAAATGATTTATCTCTAGTCATCGTGTCCCATGATAAAACTCYGCCTCATCCTGAAGATCTGGGTGAGGTGACAAGGCAGTTACTAGGATGCTCTCAGAAGCAGATGGAGAGTCTGTCTCAGCCACCGACCAGCACTGCTGCCTGCAGAGAAAGGGTGAATACACATCAGGCAACAAAAGAAAAGTCAGAGGAAGATAATCCTCTTGAGGAATGTTCTATGACATAAACTAGCCTAACCTTATAAAAACTTCACAACTGTGACTTTCCCCATTCTACCTCATCCTAAACTCAGTTTTTCTTCTCTGTGAATTATTTGCTCATTCTCTATACCCAAAGTGCTGATGCACTTGAATAAGTTGAAGTACAACTTATTTCTCCTTAAAATATATTAGCATTTTAGTATTGTGAGATTTGCATTATTTTATATTCTATGTCTTTTTTTCTGAAATCTTAGCACACACATCTGTTTACCTTAGATGTGTCTGAACCCAGCTGATTAAATCCTAGGGTGACAGTGTAGACAAGGGACACTCCAAGGTAGTTCAAATCACTAAGTTAAAAGTCTAAGATGTCTGATACTTTAGTCCCGTCCTAGGGGTATAAATACTGTACTTGATACTTTGAATGAACTCAGTCAGAGGCTATAAAATAGCATCAATTGCTTTGTCTAGAAAAATGCTGCCAAGCCAGGTATTATCAGATGATAACTGATAGCATTTACATTACATTAGAGGGAAGTGGTGAATTCAGATGATCATTTGAGGTGACACAGAAAGCTTTGGAAAAACTAGAAAAGACATGACAGCCATGACAGCGCTGGTTAGCTGTGTGACAACGCCATTCTGACCACTTTCACATTAAAAACAAACTTTGTATTATACCTCCACTCTAGCAGTGGTTGCCACCCTGATTTTATAAGCTTTTAAACTGACAAAGGAAAAGCTAGGTATCATGATATAACAACCAAAACGCAAGATGTATCTTTCAAAGGTGAGAAAGGAGTCAACCACAAGGCAATCTCCTCCAATACATTTATGCCATCCCAAAATAATCAGAATATTTTACCACATCTGTTGTTTTCCTTTACTATGCACGGTCACTGCACCTACATTTTCACTCAACTCTTCTGCTTCCAAAATCATTCAGGATCTTCTCAGCCTCTGCATAAATTCAATCTTCAGGTTAAACCTGGGCCCCAGTCAAATTCACAGCTTCAGCTTTCATGAAATATTTTGACCAGTTCTGTACAGGAAAAGTAATAAGGGCTCAGCTGGCTGAGGTCGCTTTTTAGTTTCTGGAGTGTTCAATTATGCAGCAGGAGAAATGAAATTACGTTCAAGTATAAAGCAAGCAGCTTTAAAGAAAAGGAATGTAGACCGGTAAACTGAGAAGGGAAAGGTCATAGTTCAGTTTCCAGGTTTTTTTAGTAGAAATGCAAAGCGCAAAGAGGTACAAACAATGGCCAGTGGAACAGGTCAAATATGTGTAAAATGAAGGAATGCGATGATAATGTTTCTTATTTCACTTTCAAACGCTCTTAGGATGTTGTCTTATGCCAGCACCTTCTTCCCTGCCCTAGCTAGGTAACTTGATTAATTAAACCTCCAGCTTTGCTTCCTATGGAAAACACTTTCTGGAACATAACTGAAGTCCCAATTCATGTAAAGCAACTGAAAATCATTTACATTGAAAGAAAAATGGTGGACCTTTCACACAGTGCTTGTGAGAACCCTGTGCTTTATGCACCTTTCCCACCCTATTTTTTGCATGAACGTCATCTGGTTAGTATTTGCAGTTCCGCAGGGATTACGACTGTGGCTGTAGCTAATCTAGAGTGAACTCTACTGTAAATGAGCATAAAGTTGCTTTTGCAGCTGAGGAATTTAGCCCACCGTTAGACCAAGGTATGTTGTAAGAGCACAAGAGGCTCCATGCTGCTTGCACACGGGCTGTGTGCTACAGCCACAGCAGGCTGTAAGGCAGGACAAGGGGATTTCCAGCAGAGGTATAACGAAATGAAGTATGACCCTCATTCCTATCAGGATCACCTCTGGGGAATCCCTCCAGCGCAAGAGCAGAAGAGGGAGAGCACACATGGCCCTTCACCGCTCCCTTCATGGCCCAGAGACGGCGCGAGAGAGGTCRTGCTCAGGCCATGGCGGGAGCAGAAAGGTGAGAGCTTGGTGCTCAGCCGTAAAACACTCCCTGTTGGGCTGCTGGAAATCACAGCAACCACCGACACCATTTTAAATTACGCTTCTGAACTGCCCAAAATACGGGAGTTTGAAGTCACCTCTGCCTGCCCTGCAGCACCAAGCTGTGCCCCCCAAGGCGCGCAACAAGGAATCTAGCCAGCCTTTACCCTGTCTGCGTGTAATGCGTCAGGCTCTCCTCACAGCTCCAGTCTGCAAAAACAACTTGTTTTGAATGTCGTGCTAAAGTGTGAACACAGCACTCCCCAACTGGGCAATAAAATACTAGCAATGAAAATGTGAGGCTGGAACTGGGGAAAAAGCTCCAAAATTCTGCTGCATGAATGTGAATTATGGGAAAATAGTTGAAGCTGGGACTCCAGATACATTATTTAGACTCTGCTTGTTTGTTTTTCTTAATATGACTGAAGTGATCAAAATCTCTCATTTACAATTTTCAGCTAATCCTTCCACATATGCATTAGACACTGCAATCCTTTTCATAGATGGAATCTAATACTTCCTTTGTAATTCATGGATGAGTTTTCTTAATTAAAAAAATGAGGATAAATCACTCCACTCATGTGGAGTAGTTATTGTCTTAAATAATAATCACTGTGCCTGGATTCCATCACAATGTATTTTGCTACTGAGCACCCTGTTTTCTTCTTATTTTATTGGAAATACCCCTCCCATGGCCTCTGTGGAAATGAGCAACATAATGCTTTTATAACAAATATGGATTTTGTACAGTTTGTTCTACTTACTCTGCAGCACATTCTACTTACTGCAGTTCAGGCCTGATCTCAGAAATCTTTGAGTGCACATATTCGTGTGCCTGTGAGAAACGGAGAAGCACGTAATAAAGTGAATCTCCATGTATCTCCACAGAACAGTATAAACTTCTCTGCTTCGTTCTTATCTTGTCTGATACAATCACAGGTAAACAAATGCACCAAAAATTGTATTTGTTGTATGCTTATACTGAATGTATGTCACACTCCTTATTTCACTCACAGAAAGTAGCGTGAAACCTCCTTCTCCCTTAGAAAGCTGCATGGCATCAGCCATGAGACAGGGACAGTAGCTGTCAGTGCTCCTTCAGTGAAAACATCTTATCACCACTAGATCAGCACATGGTTTTGCCTTCTAAAAAAGGTGTAATTTGTTCAAGGGCAAAAATATTATTAAGAAGACCCAGCTTTGTCTGAGACGAAAAGTTTAGCATTCCAGTTCTTCATACAAGACTGTCTTCAGCAGCTGTGAGCAGAAATGTCTGCATCACTGATATCTTTCTTATTTCTTCATGTCTTAAATGATACACCTAGATGTATATTAAGGGATATACAGAGATATGGGAAGCACTGGAACATCTCTGTCCTGTAAAGGTACATTTTGGGCAATGCCATACCAACCGTACATTGAGTATCTCTCTTGAGATTGAGTATTACAGTTCCTCTTACATTAGACATAATTTAATAAAGATATTCAAAAAGTAGCAATGCATACCTTGTATCTATAGATTAATAACTCAAGTCTCTAAATTACTTTGATGATAAGTTTGGTATAGGAGAGTTGACCTGCAATGCCTTTCTTGGCTCTGATATCAGTTATATATGTTCCCATTAAAAATGAAGCCCATTTAGACTGAGCTAAATGGAACCTGACTGTTTGGTCTTAAGAAATGCTGTGACCTTTTGCACTGAGCTGAAGAACATAATCAACATGCTGTTTTACATTCCCTATTCCTCATTTCAATTCTATCAAAAAGGCTCTGTGTTGCGAGAAGGGTTGCTTGGGGTGCTAACAGCATGTTTATTTCATATTTCCGTAAATCCATCTTCATTTAATGCTTTTGTAGCCGCTCGATTAGCATGATGAGCATAGTTTGGAAAGGAAAGCTGGTCCTGCAGTAAAGATACTGATGTGAAATCCAGGAGAGAGAGATTTAGTTTCTAACTCGGCTGCCCATTTTTGGCAAGACTTTGTAAAGTGATTCAAACTGTGTTCTCGATCAGTAAAATGAGAATGATTTCATCTTGGCTTCACCTTGTTCTAGCTTAAGTCTGGGAGTCTGGACAAGCTGTAGGACAACTGGGCCCTTGGGGCCAAAAGCACTACTGTAATACCAACAGGTTTCTTTTGGCTGGTATATTTTGATGACAGATAAAAAGCAGTTGGTGTCTGTGGTAATTCTGGATTATATAAATGCCAAAGTTTTTATCAACACCAGGACATTTTTATTATGAAGTTAGTAGGGAGCAACAAACTATCATCTTTACTGCTGTGAAAAGTGTTCTTTTTCTTTTTATGCCTCCCTATTTCTTTGTTTCTCAGTCCTCCATTGCTGAGAAAATATTATCCTCCACTCCTACAGTGAGTAATTTTCCTTATGTAGCTTTTGCTTYGTAGTATTCTGTCAAAATTTTCCAAATTCTCTCCTGTTTTCATCCTCTCTCTGCAAAGAATACTTTCCCCATACAAAACTGAGCTCAGACTGGGAATTACGGAGCTTTCATCTGCTGACACTGGGAAAAGTGAGCTCTTCAAGAWGTATTTTCTTAATTACTCCTTCCTTGTATTACTACTCATTCTCTGTGAATATTAGCATCTTTCAGGAGGAAGGAGAGGACTCTGTGCAGCAGGCACTGCTACACTTAGTGGGAAAAGGGTAAAACGAGCGTCCGGCTAGGACCTTCTTCCCGCTCCCCACCCTGCCAGGCCCTGGGGACCCTCCGTAAGGATGCAGGATGAGGACCAGCGATAGAGAGGAACCAGCCAAAGACTCAAACAACAGAGGATAYGGAGAAGCAGGTGAACCAAAGAGACAGGGATATCTGTAGCACTTCCAACAGCCACAGCTGGATTTCTTCTGCCCAGTGCTGGCTGTGCACGGATACCTCTCCTCTCTCTCTTACGGTGTCCTTGCACCTGTGCATTTCACACCCAATCTCTTTCCATCTTTTCCTCTTCCCTGGTCCCCACCAGCAGCCATAAGACTTATCCACTGTAAAATAACCCTCCCCATTACTCCTCTTCTATACAGAATTTACATGCCTTTTATTTGGTCCGTTTATATGCTTTACTCTTACTTCATCCTTTGTCTTTTCTTGTTATAGTCTGTATTTTATCTACAGGGACTATCTGCACTTGTACAGACACAGTGAGATTCTGACACTGGCTGGGTTTTCATCACGACCAGATTAAACACAGTAAGTGACATGAAACAGAGTAATGAAGGACATGGCAGACTGAGTAGCTGAGTGGGCAGGCTGAGCATGGACGCTCGTGTGCAGAACGATGAAAGCAGGAGTCAGCCAGCCCAGGGACGTGGGATGTACGCTGCAGGGGGAATAATCAGGAGGCTACTGGGCTATCTGTGCCACCACGTCATGCTGACTATTAGAGTGCAAGCCAATAAATGATGGCAGAGCTGAGTGTCAGTAATTGACCCAGAGGACTAATCTGATGATGTCCATCACAAAAAGCTCTGCTTGTAGAGAGCATCCTTAACAGCAAAAGAGGCACCAAATGTCACCTCTGGAGTTAGTCAGTGCTTCCCTAACCATCTTAGGAACAAACTTTATAGCATTCCTGCCGATGCAGTGACATGGCAATTTGTTCGTTGCTCCAAATGCAGATCCCTCACATGCTAACATAAATACACCCACTGGGATGATTTTTAAAATGTCTACCTCTTCTCTTGAGGGTTCACTTACAAAGTTGGCTGATATTACTACGTAAACAGAGAGCCTGATTCTCGTCTCATGTACACTGATTATATGCAAGAGCTATGTCTTTGGCTTGAATGGATGTATTTCTGACAATCCAGACATTCATTTCAGCGTCCTTAATCTGAGTCAGAAAGCTGATGTAAAGACTAACAGGTGGCAGAAAGAGCAATTTCCATACAATAATAGTACTAGATTTTGTGTTAATTCTGAAGGATAAAGACCTGGCTGTAGCTCAGTTACCAGATAAGTGTGTGACATCGATGTACTGCAGGATTAGGAAAGGCAAATGAGATCTGTGGAGGTATAAATTGAGGTGCCTTCCTCCTCCAGGGGAGATAATTATGCATTAATGCCCTAATGAAATTTCAACCGACATACTGTGTACTGTTCCCATCTCTCATGTGCAGAAATGATAAACTCCAAGTATAGCAAATGCAGAGCAGAACATTTACATGGAAAGGGCCTATCTCAAGACAGAAAGCTGAAGAGCACAGCTTGTTCACTTCAGCAAAATGAGGACTAGGGAGAATAATCCCACCCCAGAAACACACCAGGAAGGGGAAAAATGCTCTTTAAACTGAAGGACAATGCCGAAAGAAGATCAAATAAATATAAATCAGCCAGAAATAATTTGGGGCTGGAGATAGAAGGTGGCTTCTGACAGTCGAAGAAACACAGCTTATCACGGCTGGGGCAGAGCCCTCTACAAATAAAAGCTGTCAGGGATCAGCGTCATGGCTCTATGCCAGTTCCCCAGGATGTCAAAGGAGCAGAGCAGTGAGCTGCCCCAGCTGCTGGGGTTGAGAACCTTGCAGAAGTGCTTGGGGTTTTGCCTCTATCTGGTTCCTTCCTATTTGTGTTTTCCTGGTCACCAAAATTGTGAAAATAAGGCAAATCTATCCATGCTTGTGAAATTCCAATATTTTCAAATCAAAAACCTTGTCTTCTCTCTCGCTCTAGTAAAACCTGCTTCTCCCAAATACAGTGTTTTACATCTGAGGCCCAGGGAGGGAGGTAGAAGGCATGCAGCCGGCACTTTCAGCACCAGTGGCTTGGGGTTTTGGCAGGGTGGCAGAAAGAGAAGGAGACCTAAAAAAAAAAACAAACCTAAACCAAAAACCCCCAAACCCAACTCCGCTCCCCGGCGCCGTGCAACGCTCTGCAGGGAAACTGCGCCCGCCAGCCCCGGGATGCCTCTCCCCCCCGGCGTGACTCACGCCGATGTCTCATCCCCGCTCGCCCCCCGGTGAAAACTTCCCCCGGTAACTTTCCCGCTGCCGGTCCCCCGCTCCCCTCGACGGCAGGGGCACACACCCCACACACACCCCCCCCCAAGCCCCGCCGGAGTCACTGACGGCGGGGCAGCGGCGCCGGGGGGGGATGTCGTAGGTGCTGCGTCAGCGGGAGCCCGACGGCGATTGGGGGAGGCCTCGCTCTCCCCGCGTTCACTAATTATAAAGTGCCGCCGCCGCCGCCGCCACCGCTCGCACCCGCTCCGCTCCGCAGYGGCGCGCCCGGCCCCGGCCCCGGCAGCCGGCGCTCGGCTCGGCGCCCCCCAGAGCCGCCCTCACTGAGGCCGTCAGCAGCCGCAGGCTGCGAGTTCCTCCCCCCGCGCCCCCTCCGGGGTTTCTGCAGAGGCTGCTCGTCCTCGCTATAAATAATAGCGGCTCCGACGCCGAGGCTCCAGCAAGGCGCAGCTCACTTCCGAGCGACTCCCGGGAGCCCCGAGGGGAGCCTGTGTGTGAGTGAACTGGTCGGCCTCCGGGGGGGGACCGAGGGAAGGCCGGGGACGGCTCTGCCGGGGCTGGTCCCCGTCGTCGGGGCGGCTACTCGGGGCGCTCCGGTGGGAAACCCTTCCCGGGAGGGGCTGCCGTCCCGTCCGTGCCGCTCCGCGGTGGGTCTCTCCCCCTGTGGCGCGGGCTTCGTGGGAAGGGCGGGATAAAGTGTTTTGGGACCAGCACTTTCACCGGACGGGAGCTTCGGGGCGCTTCATCGTTCGGGTCCGCTCCTGCTCCGGACGCAGATCTGTTGCCTTGCAGCTGCCAAGCGCCTGCTTACCTTAAGCGCCTGCTTACCTCGCAAGCGCAACCGCCCCGGCTCCAAAAAGCGTGTGAGTTACCGGAGTTGCGTGCAACCCAGGACTTGGTTCTAAACCGCGGCGGCCGAACAGTTTCGTGCCGCTTTTTCCTGCCCCGAAGCTGGGGGAGGCAGTGCCGGGGGTGGGAGCGGGGGGAGGCGGCTGCCGGCTGACCTCTCCTTCTTGCAGCCCCATGGCGTTGCTCCTGAAACTCGGCTGCTCGCTGCTGGCCCTCAGCACCTGCYTGCTCCCGAGGGCGCGGGCGGACTGCGGCCGCGACTGCGCCGCCTGCGCCTACCGCCTGGGACCCCGCGCCGGCATCCACCCCCTGGTAAGCGGGAGCGGGGCCGGGGGCGGCCGCCCGGCCCCTTCAGCGCCGCGGAGACCCCTCGGCCGGGCCGGGCCCCCGCCCCGCGTTAACTTCGGGAGGGAGGAAAAGGGGAAGGGGGCAAAGGAGCGAAATAACAAAAATAAATAGCGGGGGAAGCGGCCGGGGTCGCTTGAAGACCCGTTTTTGAAGGGGGGAGGGAGGGAGGAGCGGGCGCCGGGGCTCTGGGAAGAGGGCGAGGCGGGAGCGGGGCCGGGAGACGTCGACACAAACCCAGCGCGCCCCGAGGAGACCCCCCCACCCCGCCCGTCCCTCCCGCTGCCCGTCAGCAAGCGGCGGCTCTCGGGGGGGACACCCCGCGCCGGGCAGCCCCGGGGGGAGCAAGGAAAAAGCCGAGTGAAAACGTAAGGGGAAAGGGGAATCTGGCCGGAGAGGGCAGCTCTGCAGGGAAAGGTGGTCGGCAGGGCGGGGGGAAGCCGGGCGGGACGGGGGGGTGGATGGTCCCGACCCCCGGCCGCGGGCTCCCCGGCAGGATGAACTCCCTCCAGGCAGGATGGCTGTCGAGCTGAAAAGCGGCGGATCTRCCTGAAATCTCACAAAAAGTGGGGTTCAAACCAGGTTTCAGTAGCAATACCTCCCGCTGCTCTTCCTCTTTGCAYGGTCCTGCACAGCGTTAGGAGTATGCCTGTGAAAGATCCCGTTGACATTGTCTCCTAAGACAAATCATGCTAAGAAAAGTCCAGAATGCGAGGGGGGTTATCTGTAATTTTAATCATATTGAAATTATTTAAAAGTATAGTCACAGAGGCAGCTCAACTTGAAATTTAAGGATCGGGGTCAGTGAAAGTCTGGGGTCCTTCAGCCCTCCCTGAAGAAGGTGGGAACTCAGGCTGCCGAGTCCTTTGCCAGTGGCACCTGCGGTTCCTAACCTCAAGTAGATGCGTGTTGAGGCATCATGCTCTCTGCACRTCTAAATGATCTGAAAAGTTTTGTTCCTAAGATGTCGTCGATTATTTGGGAGMACACAAAAGGAAGGATTGGACCCTATTCTTACACAGAATTAGGAATCGGTGAGTGATTCCTGCTTACTCCAAAAGCAAGGACTCACTCTTAACCACAGCAGGTTCATAAGGTCAATATTCTTAGGATGGCTGGCAAAACAGTTGTTTTGCTTACTTTAGCTTTCAATCAAACTTTAGTTTTAATGTCAACTAGGGAAAAAAGTGGTAGTTTGCTCTTTTGGAGGGAGGGATACACGCTTTTTGGAGTATATGTTGTGGGTGTCTTTATCGATACTCTCTCCTGTACACCTCCAGTAATTATTCAAGATAGAATCAAAGTCTCATTCCGTAACAACACTTAACTAGTTGAAATGGGAAAATAAGCAATGTGCCATACCATATATTCCTCATACACATACAAATAGCTTTTAGAAACAAATGTTTCTAGTAACATAACTGATTTTATCACATTGTATCTGTAAGATACAAGATTTATCACATTGTACATGGTCACTCACACCTATGAGATCACATATGTTAGTTTGGCCAGAGGGGGTTATTTAAACTAATTAAGAAGGGAGGAGGAAGGGAAAGACCTATTCTTGCTTTGATTTAGAGCAATTTCAAAGTCAGACTGAAGCCGAGATCACATTCTCTTTATGGCATAACTATAACATATAGCAACAAGCATGTAGTGCCAGTTAAAATAAATAAATTATTGTTGCTAAATACATAAATCCCTTTAATTTTCTTTTGATCATATCAAAAACCATATATAAATTTCTCAGACTCAAATGGGGCTCAACAGACAGGTAAGGCCAGAAGTAGAGAGCTGGTCAGTTAGCTATTAGAGAAAACTATGGTGGGGTTTAATTTCACACTTTTAAAGCATATCGAGATCCTTAGAAAACATCATCTATAGGCAGAATAAGTGTTTCTCTTACTGAAAATATTGATGATTTCTTGTTTAATTATTGTGGTATAAAAACCATGGGCAAGAAAAAAACCCACTGGATTCACTTTTTTCCAACTGAAGAGTGTGGCTTCACAAGAAGAAAATTCCCCTGACACCACAGAGATAGTAGTAGCTAATATGTATGTTACTATCTTTATGTGACAGGTTACGAGATATGCATACAAGTACTGAAAACGTTTTTTATGTCTTAGCCTGAAAATTTTTCATTACAGTCAGAAGCAATACAGCTTAGGAATATTTCCCCTCTTTCCGATTGTCACCACTTTGTATGTCAAACTAGCAAAACCAGAAGTTTGATCCTGCCCAAGAGAGCCTGTATTTCTACATTTGAATTGGTACACATTTGAAAGATCTGTTCCACAAAGAGAAACGAATGATAACAGACAGAAATATAACCTTAGAGCTGTGCAGTGTGTTGAAGATACTGAGCAGTACAGTACAGCTGGCTTCTTTGCAATGACAATGCCATGTAACTTCTTTCCTAAAATTTCTGAATGTTACTTTTAATTATGAAGATTGAACACACTTCTACACTTTCATTATGAAGCAAACCACAATTGGGTTTTAGCTTCCCAGTAGTAAATAAAAAAAAAAAAAAAATCATAACAACGCACCCGGTCGTAAGGGAGGTGCAAGAACTGTACGTGTGGCTTCCTTTGAAACAGAAACATAGGGGCACCTTGACATACAGGACCATTGACCCATCTTGTCCGGTATTCTGTCTCGTAGAGTGGAGACTACCACGTCCTTCAGGGAGGGATATGAAGAACTTCAGAACAGACAGTTAGGAAATCAGCTGTTCATGAAGAGCAGTCCTTCCAAGCCACTCACAAAGAGAGGCTCGCTCTTTTAAAAACAAGTAAAGCTAAGACAAGGTGGCAGTGAGGTGCTTGTTACTATCAAATCGTTCTCAGTAAACGGCGTCCATTTTTCAGGCATGTACACTAGAATGTGAAGGAAAGCTGCCTTCTGCCAAAGCCTGGGAGACCTGCAAGGAGCTCCTGCAACTGGCAAAGCTGGATCTTTCTGAGGATGGCAATATTACTCCAGGAGACAAGAAAGAGCTGGATGAGAACCATTTACTTGCAAAGAAGTATGGAGGCTTCATGAAAAGATACGGGGGGTTCATGAAGAAAATGGATGAGCTCTATCGCGTAGAACCGGAGGACGAAGCTAACGGAGGAGAAATCCTGGCTAAGAGGTATGGAGGGTTTATGAAGAAAGACTCGGACGACGATGCCCTTGCTAATTCCTCTGATCTGCTGAAGGAGCTTCTAGGAACAGGGGATAACCCTGAAGCAGGGCATTACCGAGAGATAAATGAAAACGACGGGGATGTCAGCAAAAGATATGGAGGCTTCATGAGAAGCATAAAGCGCAGCCCCGAATTGGAAGATGAAGCCAAAGAGCTGCAAAAGAGATATGGTGGTTTCATGAGAAGAGTGGGCAGGCCAGAATGGTGGCTGGATTACCAGAAACGATACGGTGGGTTTCTTAAGCGCTTCGCCGACTCCATTCTCCCTTCAGAAGAAGATGGGGAAACTTACTCCAAAGAGGTCCCAGAGATGGAAAAGAGATATGGTGGATTTATGAGATTTTAATACCTTTCCCTTTATCCCTTTTGTCCTAAATGAGAAAGACTGCCTTATTGGTCATAACTTATTGTAACGTGTTGCTTGTACTGTACAGTTTTTTACTGTCCTTGGTTAATGATGCAACCTGCAATCTGTTGTTTCAGGTTCTGTGTTCTTTCAAGTCAAATAACTAATTTCTGTTTTAGTCAAGTTTCAGTCTGTATTGTAGTTTCCATGCTAGAACTATTTTGATTACTGTATCCATTTTCTTTAAAGAGGAAGTACATCTACAGTAGAGTTGCTTAACTGTATATACAATAAATTCTTCATCCTAACTGCATAAATTCTGAAATGCTATTTATTTTCTCTCAGTCATTTAATCAAACATCATCTCAGTTTTTCTTTAAGCAGAGTAATGCCAACCTCTTTTCTGTAATTACAAAATTTGTACTGCATACACAACAGCTGAAACAAATTTTTGTCTTTAGTTTTCTCAGATTCTTAGAATACTAGAATAATAAATACACTCTAAAGTGGATATAACTGTATTTGCTCTAACTGCTCTCATTTTAACCAGTTAGCAGAATCAGTGTTTAAAGCCTAGATTTACAATTCATAGTGTTCAGCCAATTCATATGAAAAAAAAATCATAAGCGTGTTTGACTTAAAGCACTAAAAGCATTTCTCCAGTGCACAACACAATGACACATTTGATTAGTTACACCTTTTATATCCATCCAATATAGGATTGTAGAGTTGGCTTAAAGTTATAAACACTAACTAAAAAACAGCAAGTCAGTTTGTGCAAAAAAAAATGACCCAAAACTGCATAAAAAACTTCAAAATCCTAATTTTACAGAGCACCTGAATGGTGTTCCAAATGGTTTTCCATGGAACAGCTTTGTGTTTGATTCCTCAGCTGGTATAAATCACTTTGGCACTCCTGAAATACAGGAAACTGCTGATCAGTCTTTTCTGTTTCAAACAAAGGCAGTATAAGTAAATCTGAGAACAAACAGAAAACACACTATAGATCCTTCGGCATTTACATAGGCAGCACTTACATCAAAGGCCAGCTCCCATCCCAGTGTATGCTTCCTTTCATAATTCTGACTGTCCCCTTAGTTTCCTCGAACAGGCATCTGTGAGCACTTTTCCCCCACCTACTGCTACTAGTTACTAGTTACTTCCCACTTAAATTAACATGACAAAAATCTCTTTGGCCACAGGCACTAACAGTAATTTCAAGACATATGACCAAGACTTACAAAAGTACAAGTATAGTATTTAAAGTTTCTACAGCCAAAATCCTCAAGGTATCCTGTTTAGATACCTGATTGTTGCTGAAATAGTTTATGGGAGCTAGATACCCAAAACCATCTGTGGCTCTGCATTCAGTATCTGTATTTCAGTTTTGCACAGTACTACCTATTGACAGGAAGGGCAAATTAAGGGCCTGAATTTTCTTTAACTTCAAGTCAACGGGATCTTCTAGGTACGCAGGACTTTTAAAAAGTTGTGTTTAAATATGCACTTGAATGCCTCATCACATACAATTAGTTGCGATGATTTTTGGCTCGGCCCTTAGAGGATTACATAGGTGCTCTGAAGTGGCCAAAATCCTGCTGAAGGGTTGATAAACCACAAGGTGTTCCTTTTCCTTCAATAAAAAGCAGGGCACCTATTTTCCTCTTCCTGCTGTACAGAATTGATGATACCAAATTTTAAAAGGCAGAAAATACAGATGCCTGTAGAAGCTCCATGGCCTTTTCAGGATTCAGTTGTGTTCCCTATCACCTTTCTAGAGAGTTCTTCAAGATGCCACCAGCCACAGGAAAAGTCTTCTTCCCGTTCTTTCCCCCCATAGCACCTCCCCACTAGTGGCTGGAGGACATCAATCGGGCTCCTGGAACACATCACCTGAGTGGTTTCATCCACAAGGACCTCAGGCTGTGCACACTGAGCCTCCTCTGCAGCGCAAACCCATGCATGGGATGCAGGCATCAGCAACAGGTTTGCTTCAAACGTACAATGCAGTTGCATCCTTAATCTTTCACTTCAACATTTATTTACTTCTTTTCCCTAAAACTTGCTTGCCTCTAATTTAGTCAGAGGCCCTTGGCAGCCTTCTAAGTAAAGCAAGCATTGTTGTACTTGATGATGCAAAAGGTTTACCAGTTGTTGTCAACTATCCTTCACAGTTAACAAAAAATTGGTGATTTAATGAGGAATAAAACTCCTACAGCTCTAGAGACGTAGTATGTATCTTGCAGAATGAAGTGTTTTGATCTACTAAACTTTCCCATTTGTATCAATTTGTACAGTACAAAAAGTACTTGATACAAACATCTAACTGGGATATATGCATGCAACCCGAAACGGGAGTGAGGGCAAGCAAAGTGGAGGAGTAAGTCTCTTCCAAGGTTGAACAGGCAGGTGGCAATGTACATGGAAGGGGGATGCGACTTTGATTCTCTGAATAAAATAGCAAAGCTGAATAGTCCTCATGCCTTCCGTTATAATTGAAAACCTCTCCAGTCAGACACTTTCTTGCTTTAATAATTATAATTTAAAAGATGTGAAATTAGAATAAGATCTAATTTCTTCTGTTATCATGGAATTTCTTATCTTGTGACTTTCAGCTATGCCATCACTTAGAGTGTTAGAGAGGGGCTCTCTAACACTAAAAGTGTTCTAGCATTCTCAGTAATTAACCTTTCAGATGAAACCAGCTCAAAATGTGCCAGTGAATCAAGCAAGGTTTCCTGAAGTCCACTTTACTAAATCACAGATCAAAACTAAGGTTGAAGATAGGGTCTACTGGGCTGGGAGATGAAAAAGTGGCATCTCACTCTTGGTCCAAGTTCTGAAAGGGTCCCCTGAGTTTCCTCTTACAATACATTCCTAGACCTGTCACTTCATCGGAAGATTGTTGAAACAGCTGTATTGCTTTATATAAATAAAAGCAGAAAGGATGCTGGGTGTCTGGAAAGAAAATTAATTGCAAGAGTATTCTGAAGGAAGAAATGTCATCCTGAGACCCAAAACCAGATTCTACATTTCCTTTTCCTGGCTTTTATCATTGCCTTGGCTTTTTTACACGGTGATCAATATTCCAGAGTATGATCAAATATAGTACCATTGGTCTGAATACTGAGTAAGTATAACCAAAACTGAATGTGAACCATGAATGGTGGAAGGGTCTAGACCAGTCAAAGAGACTAATGCCTCTGCATGAGGAACAAAAGGAAGAAAAAGATAGTCTAGTTGAGGTTTGAGACAAGGATGAGTTGGGCTTTTTAATAGGAACTAATTAGAGGAAGGAAGCAAAAAAAAAAAAAAAAGTATTTCCTGAACCAAATGGAGTTCACATACGGGAGCAGATCATGAGGGAGAGAGAAGCTGATGAATACAATGAATTCTGAATACCAAACTGCATGCAGCTGGAGCTCTGCCTGAAAACCTAAGTTTAAATCTTGGGATAATGAGGAAAGGTCATAGTGCCATTCCCACATCTCAGATGAACTTGGCATATTCTATGAGCTGAAATATGCAGTGCATAACTTTGAATTTCCTGGGGGGGGGGGTTCTGGTAAATGAATATGTAGTATGATATACAGTAAATATAAATAACTACAAAAGTATTATTACAATAATTATTTTGTAATTCTTCCCAAATAATTATAATTTACTTTATAATTGTTTATAACCATATCATAAATACAAGTAATTGTAACATCAATGTTGTTAGCTGTTTCAGATAGTGTTTCCCAAGATAGAATCTTTATAAGAACTGAAACATGTTCTAATTTAATGTACTGAAATAAGTATTATTAAACTGTGTTCAACACAGACTCTAAATATGCACTGGCTTATTTTAATTCTGAAGGGAACTTAATTAACAAGAACCACAGTTTTCAATGTATGGTGTATAAAGGCCTCTCTGTCATTAAGGATGGTTTTGGAGGCCTACATATAAGGCAAAATGACAAATTCATAGCACAACTTTACAGTTTATGTATATATCTCAGTGCCACAGAAAGTTTTCTTTTCAGCCTTCTTCCTCAAGCACTACAGAGCTCAGCTGGACACAAACAGTAGGATTCCTTCTTATGCCAAAAGGAGCATCCCAGAATTTGCAACATAAAAGGCAAATGAATGGTTAAGTTCCCTGACCGTAGGTTGCTTTGAGAATGAAGAAATGCCTGGCATGGGTTAGCTGGCCCGAAAACCCATTTTATTTACAGTGATGTTCTGGGACAACCCCAAGGAGCGTACCACACTTCTGGCCTTTTAAAACACTGAAGTAAGATCTAAAAAGTCACACAGAGAACAGTGAAACCACTTCCCTATCAGAGTCTTAAAACTTTCATGCTTCTCTTCAGTTCCCACCAAGATGGGTGATTCACGCATCACCAAAGAGATCCCTCTACCTGACTAAGCTTTGCAGTCTGGTCTCTTTCTCCAAGAGCAGTGCAGACTTCATCTCTTCCACTTCCTACCACCTCTTGTAGAAATCCCTTTGCCAGCTTCCACTCACAGCCTTGGCTGTAATTTCACCGCCCACAACACTGAGGTTTGCTTTCTGACTCAAACTGTGAAAGACAATTGTATACATCTAATTGGAGAATGACTGAGACCTCCAGTCCTAACTATGGAGGTTAGGTGGCTATTTTTATGTTTTCTGCTTTTAATATTTTGATCATAATCCTTTGCTTCCCACAGTATTAAAAATAGTTATACATATCAACAGGAATGCACGGATTAACACATCATAACTGTATATCATAATATCATAACTAATATTGCAGTTATAGACCACTACTCCACCCACCTGATAAGGGTAGGGAGCTATCATGAACATAGCTGTAAGCAACGAACAGGGTAGCAAAGCCAGCTGTAAATCATTAATCTGAGCATTCAATTACTAATCCCATCAGCCTCATTTAAAGCATTTAAACTGACAGTTGCGTATCCAATTAACTGTTGCTATAGAAAACGAAAATGCTTAGAGGTATTTGACAAACATCTTTACTGGCCCAGCAGGGATTTAGACTGAATTTGTTTAATTAGATTGTGACTTTACCTAAATTGAGCATTTACTGTAATCCTTGCTGAAACCATGGAATGAAATCTCTCAAGGTTAAACAGTCATCACAAAAGCACATCGCTCTGCTAAATGATTTGTTAAAAGCACTGCACTGCACTGCTTCCTCAAGGAGAAGGCTGGCATATCCTTGTACGTAGATTATGAGTGCTAAACCTTTCCATAGCTATCCATGTCTGCAGTTATACAAGAGCACATGTGACCTTTGCCTCTTGCATTTCTGCCATTACTCCCTTTCTCACCAGTCTTCTCCAGCCCAGCAGTGACTGTTTGCAAAAGATCCTATCATCAACCCTTTATTTTCCTACTAAATTTAAATGTCGGCATTGACTTGCACTCCTAGTCTGCAGTGAGATCTGTGTGCAGACCTCTGATCAGAGCTCATCTCGATTCCAATGCATATAAAATTACAGGACACTGAGTTATGAAAATTGTTCCTACACTCCTATGAGAATCTGCCTCTTAACTCTTAGACTTAATGTCTCTGGAAAATATTCTAAAACACTTATTCAGGTACTGCTTTTTCTTTCTCTCATGAGCAGAAGACAATGGCAGCAGCAGTACAAATAATAGGTGAATTTCTCTCATAAAAGCAGTTGAGGCAGATAAGCCACATAAGCCTTTCTTAGAACATATACACCGGCATTTTTCAATCATGACCTGCAGTATAAATGGGTTTTACAGTGGGACTTTCACATTTCTCTACATTTCCATCTCCATCCCTGCAAATAACTAGCTGACAAGGGTGGGAAATGGGGCTGAAATTTCAACTGCATCACATTTCTCCATCTAGAAAAATATTCCGTAGAAGAATATCTTTTTTTTTATTTTTTGTTAATACAGCATAGCTGTCATACTATGACAGCTAATGACATAGTTAATGTGACAAAGTCATTCTCAGAAAATGATTAACTGATTCTTTGCCCATCAGCCAGAAAAAAAGCTGTCAGCTTCCATCTGAACAGAAGCAGCGGAAACTAGTCAAAGCAAAGAACTTCCATGGGAGCCCATGCATGCTTAAACTTTGCTTACCGAGCTGCGGATCAGCAGACTTGAGATATGGGAGGTGTTTCACTCCAGGTATCCATCATACTGAGTTTCTCTGTAGTAACTGAGACCAAAATTACTTGAACAGGCTAGATTAAGAGGTTCAGAAGCAATAGCTTCTCCTTCTGAATTGTTCAGTGATCCCTTAGACTCAAGGAGTTTCGCTGGCACTCCATAAAATGAATCTGTTCACAGCATCGTGAACATTCACAACATGTAGCGCCTGCAAATGCCTTTTAAACATAYCAACCTTCACTGCCCCAGCACCAATCCTTGTGGGCTCTCAAAAGGCTAAAGTCACTGGTGAGGCCTGGCCAAAATAGATGGCAGTGTGCCGACGTATCTACTCCTCTACCTTCTTCGTGTAAATGTGAATTCCATCATCATTCAGTTTTCTCAATATCTTAATGAAAAGAGCAATTAAATCAGTAACTAACCTTAACCTGAGGCAAAATAAATGGACATAGCAGTAGGTAAAGAGAAATGCTTAGAGGAAATAATTTTTTGAATAATATCCCTCACTATTGAAGACACCTGCCCCTCCAATTCCTGCACAGCTTTGAGATCTTCTGTGGTTCCCTGGCACTGTTCATACACTCCAGCTGTTCTGATCTCCTGGTTGCACTGCTTCTGGGCATCACTATTCTCTGTTTGGTGATTTTCAGACTATTTGATTGTTAAAGTTCATTAGATGCATCATGTCATGCCTTGAGAAACCTCCAACTACTAGAAAACAACAGTTTGTCTGCCTAAGTGCCCAGACATCCATCAGCACATCCCCTTTGCCTTCTGCTCTGTACTCTTACTACTGTTTGAGTCCAGAGTCCCTGATATCAGAATTAAAGCCCTTCCTGAGCAGAAATACCGCCTTTCCTTCCCCCTACCCATCACTACTAGGCTCTACAGCGGCACAGTGACACTGATCAGTCAGGCTCAACGAGATCAGAGAACCCACCTCTGTAGTCCTCAGCACTACTGTCACTAATGTAAGAACTCGTTTTTTCAGTATACAAAAAGAAAAGCAAATTAAGAGTATGTTCAAGTGCCATTATACCCACATGCAAATAAACAACCAATCCTAGTGAAACAGCCCAATTGCTTCAAGCTAAGAAGGGTTAAAGAGAGAAAAAGAAAATATAGTTCTATAGTCATAAATAATTTCAGACTTTTCAATTAATTGGGAGACAGGGAATACTGTTTGATAGAAAGAGCTGGTCAGACTACATAAGAAAAGACTTTGTATGTCTGACTAACTTACAGAAGACATCATTCTCCTCCCCAGCTCCTCCTCCTGGGGAATATGGACATTTCACCCTGGGAAGCAAAGCCGGTTTTCTTTTTGACCTGCCTATATACAACAGAAAACTGTATCATTTTGTCCTCTGCTCCTTTGCCTAAACYTGTCTCCAAGATGCCTGGCTTTTTCCTTGTGAAGAGCACAGTCAACAGTAGCTTTTTTCCAAAGGACACACATTTCTAGGGGTTCTGCAGCTTAAATCCTTAAGTGTCTTTAGGCACAATAACACCAGGCTCCGTGCTTTGTGCCCTCTTCCTCAGGAACGGTACCATCAGCTGTGTGTTTTCCTTGGAGTAAAGCAGCAGGCAAGCATTGGTGTCCTGGGTAACTTAGGCCAGCTATGGTTGTACTATCATAGATACCACATCTGGATACCGCCAGATCACAAGGAATACAAACCTGGTGCTGGCTAGGCGTATACTCCAAGCACCGTCTCAGTCATGGAGTGGTGTTGCCCTTTGACCGACATTGTGATTACCAATGGGCAGAACATTAAGCACCTGCAGGGTTAGATGCAGATGCAGATAAGCAACAGCTTTGAAGATGTCTGTGACATGCACAGGCCTGCTGAGGGGTCCCTACATAGCTATAGAGACCTGAGCCGCAATACCTCCGTAGGGTCACTGTAGGATGGCTTAAATTCAATAGCTGAGGATTTTCTTTACAGCATTAGAAGCCTTAAATGCCTATGAGAAATACAAATCATCCCATAGCTGCAGTAGCCTATAGTTATCATATCTACTGGATCATACCCCAGCAGTATTGCAACAGCCATCTGATACAGCAGCTCATCATTTTCACTTCACACTTGGACTGGAAATTAAATTAATTTGGCTGTGTGATGAAGTATACTGAACCAATTAGAAGAAAAAACATGGGAAAGGAGATCCCCTCTGCTCCCTACTATTCCTTGGAAATAAAGCAACGCATGCTTTGATTCAGGATACAAGATCCAAGTTTTGTGAGCTGGAACTCCTTTTCRGCCTCTTCCCTCATATCCCTGATCAACTTCATCTTGAGGTAGAAATCACAGGTTCACTGCAGCGTGTATTCCCTCCTGAGTGCTCTGCAGTAGTCCTGAGGTTTGGCCAAAGCTGATAGAAACAATATGCACAGATCCAAGGGATACATTAAGTTTGCGTTGAGGATTTAATTTCCTTTTGATGAATTAATAAAACCACTACTTTGATTTCATTTAGGTTAGGTCTTAGCTATCTGGTAAGATTTCAGACTGACACCTTTGACCTCTATGGATCAAAAGTATGTTTTGACACAGATATTTAGTAGACAATTTGAGTTTTCCCTGCCCTTCTGAAAGCTAAAATTATTAAAGAAGGACTGGAGAGTTAAGGTTGTCGCATATCCTGTGTAACAAGAGATTCCCATATTTCATCTCGTGTCCCATATTGGATTACTCCTAAAAGTCAATCACATGACTAAATTCAGTATCACAGACAGACGCTATAAACTTCTTGTCCAGGTCCTTATAAACCTGGACCTTTTTCTTTTAATAATATCAGTCCACTAACATCACTGAATGCTAGTGACCTGCAGAGAGCTCCTTTTCCTCACCAGTCCTTACCGGTGCCGAATAGTTCACCGTTTGTAGGCATTAGGCATATTTGGATTTTTTTTGTCTCTCTGAATATATGAATACAAATTTTTTACCACATGATCTGCACAACTACATTAATTGTTACCACTGATACGATATCAAACTACTTTTGAATGTCTGAAATAAAATTCTTCCACAAATTCAGCAGAGATCTAAAGCGCTATTAGAGTCTGCACAAGTGAGTTTTGTCACAAAATATTAAAATACCACTTAATTTGTCTGTATTTATCAAAGCATTTTTTGACACATCTCTTTGCAGCATATGAATGGCTTATATTATGTTTTAAAAAGACAAACATAAGTCATTCAGCTGCCCAGTAATATAATTATTCATCCAGCACTTTAATAAAGTAATCTCGTTCTACTAAATCCATTTTTTTTCTTTTTGGCAGTAGAGTTTTAAGTTTTACATACTGATAATACATGAATGCCTTATTAATTGTTGATACACACTTAATAACTGCTTATAAAAAGCTGTGGAATATAATAATTACTAGTAATTAATAACATATATTTAAAGTATATATTGCAGCTCAGAGGTCAAGATGCATTTCAATATCTTTCTCCTCACCACTTCACAAGTAAGCTTCTTCACATTCCTGTTACAAGAAGATGTTGGTCCATGTGTAACCACCGAAAATATTTGAAAGGTCCAGCCTGAAAGGTCCAGCTGGCTTGAGAACAGGAGGTAATCCTCTAACTCTAATCTTTACCACCAATCAAGAGGCTGATAATATGAGTTACACTTGCATTTACTACGCATGGCCTAAAGCAGCTCTGACAATTCGGTGTATCACAACAAACATATACTTACTGAAGTATTATGTCATCTTTATCACCTTGGCAACTGCAAGCGTGCCAGAGGATTTACACCATAAAAAAACCTCAGCCAAATCCCTCGCTACATGGGTAGATTTTAGCATGTGTGTTTGACCAATTCTTATGCAGTCAAAAAAGCAGGATAGTGATTTATTGTGGTAGACTCGCTTGATAGGCTTAATTTGACATGCTTGCTATAACTTCTCCTAACATGGAGTACATACAAAGTATACAAGAGATGCATAAAGATGCTGGTGTACTGTCAGTTTTAGGTATTCTCAGCTGTGTGGTTATTTCTGTTCTTGATCTTGTTAGTGGGGTACCTTTAACTTTTAAATTGATCTATTTGTGCATTTGCCCTGTTTCATATATTTAATAGCTTTATTATAATTAAAATTAATGCCAGCCATCTGAAGGTTTGTTACTGGAAGGTCAATAATAAGAACACCTCTCATAGAACTGTGTGCATAGCTTCTCTGGCTGTAGCTTTTTTTTTTTTTTTCAATGCAGTCAAACATTGTAGACGATTTCATTACTGTATTTTTACTATCACTTATGAAATGGAGCTTTCGGTACAAGCCATTTGAAGTTCAGTGCAAAGAAAGGTAAGTTTGGGCTAGTTACTGTGCATACAGCAGCCAGAAGAACAAGTTTCTGTTTAACAAAAAAATTCAACATTTTGAAACACTGGGACAAAATTGGGACAAAAAGCCACACATACACGTGATTTCCAAATGCTAAACAAGTCTCTAAAGGAGCCATTAAAACTACCTAGTGGTGAGCTATCCTGAATATACTGTGTATCCCCCAAGTCCTTTGTCACTTACCATGCCCACTCTCTATCTAAAGCTAGCAATGAGCTGTAACCCTCCACTACCACACCGAAGCCTCTGATTTAGGTATCTAAATTATTAATCATCATCGTCATCTTGACTACTTATGGAATGACAGCTAGCTGCTCCTTAGGTCAGTTCAGTGTAAGAGCAGGGAAGTTATGTGTTTACATACTTGCATAAGCATGTGCTTTGCAAATGGGCTCCTCCTGTTACCTTACAACTTGCAAAGCTCTGGTTGCAACACCATTCCTTACCAACGTGGTTTACCTTGAAATGTTGTCGTAATAAACAAGCATCTCCTCTGGTTTGTTTCATAACCAGGAATTCATCGCTGAATCGTTTCACTTTTTCCTTCCCATAATCTTCTGGTTTTGCCACGTAATTACTGATTACAGCGTAAGACACTTGGAGTTACCTTACCCACCCATTTTGCATCGGCTGGCACCTTCTTTGGAACCACAGTTCATTGAGGCTTTGAGATCTGTTCTCAGCCTCAATGGGTGTGTTTCAGCTTCACCTTTTGCTGGGATCTAAATAGAATATGCAACAGTTAATTGTGCATGGAAGTACATAACTTCCATACAATTATTATTAGCACTGACAGCGTAGAATTTTCCACCATACTTCTTGGCGTAAGTTACATCAAATTATGTGAACTACCATTTTATTTCAGCTGACATGAAAGATGCCCCATGATTCCCCATAAACTGTAATCTGAATTGTGTTTACAACATAGATGTGTGGACCAGAGCGCACCGTGACTTTATTCAAATTCTTTCCTTCTATGACTTGCCGATAAACAAGACAAGACCTTTAGTAACACTTACTCAAAATGCAAAGTACAGCAAACAAGTAGTGCTCACTTCATTTGCCTTTTTACATAAACAGCGTGTRGAAGATGTCACGGTGATTGAGACAAGCTGAGAACATAACAGGAAAAGCACAGTCTTACGGGCCTAAGTAGGAACATGGCTTTCTATCCAATCTTGGAAGAAAAATACTGACAGTACAGTGGTGCTGGACTGCGGTTTTAAAGCTGGATAATGTATGTATGGAAAACTGAGGAACCACGACTGCTGTTTTAAAGATGCGAAACAATGATAATAAGGTGGTTTCACTGTTTCATAGGGAGGCATTTATGATCAGCATCTCCCTTTTTATTCCCATTCCAGCAAGTGGGCAAGCTGGAGAACAGTAATTTATGATATAAAGTAGGAAGTGTTTAACTTCATAACCACAATAAAGCAGCAGCAGAGGAAGGAAAGAGCACTTGCTTTCCAAGTCCTTGGCCAGGTCGTTCCTCAAGTCCCAAGCGGGAGGCCAGCCTGCGATGCCACCCGCCTGGTTCGGGCAGGTAGGGCGCGGGAGGGAAGGTGACGCAGCAGCAGCAGGGTTTCGTGACGCGGGAGCAGAGCGTGCCGCCCAGCAGACGACTTCGGGAAGCCACCCAGGACCCACACCCGCTTCCCTAGAGCCGGGCGGCCTCCCGAAGCGCCGCCTGCCCCAGCCCCAGCCCCGCACCCCGCAGCTCCCCAGGCCGCCTCCGCCCCCGCACGGAGCCAAACCCCCGGGGCGGGCTGGGCCGGGCAGGGCCACCCCCTGGGCCGCGGCGGGCGGGCAGGTGCGGTGAGCGCGGAGGGGTCCCGCCGGCCGCGGGGGCCGGGGGCCGGGCGGGGGGCGGCCACGCGGCGGGACGGCGCCGGGGGCGGGGCGGCGGGAGGCAGCGGGCTGGGTCCGGGGGGTCTGCGGTGGGTGCTCCTTCTCCTGAGCCTTGCCGTTCCCCTCCGAAATAGTGTAAAGGAAATGGTGTGGTCTAAATGCAGGATGAAAATCAAGGATCGTCACTCGCAGGGCCGTGCTTCTCTGTGTGGTTGGTAATTTGCTCACGAATGAAAATACGCTCTGTGATTTCGGCCACACGGCATTGGAAAATATACACATTGCCTGCTTTCTGAAACAACAGATCATATTTTCTGCTAAGGAGGACACCTTCCTTTCTAGGGTCGATATCACGCCAGTGTTGTCAGTACCTTTTTGTTCAGCTACTATCACCTTGCTATGAAAACAAAGTACTCTATAGCCATTGCTACAACATACATGTGTAAAATGTATGTTACTAAACATTTTTAAAAACCTAGATGGAAGCTGAGAACTCTGGAACGAAACAGCAGGTGTGTCAGATCTAGCAGAAGACACTTGCTTTAATCCTACTAGTAGGAAGCCGGCAGCTTTCACAAAACAAGTCTTTAGTAATGTATTTTGTACCTGCACAAAAGAACAATGTGAAAGAAATAGCTGTTTGAAAGTCAATCTCTTTTTTTAGTCAAGATCTCAGTGTTTTGAAGGGCCAGTAACATACCGTATTTTGGGTTTGTGTAACAGAAGAGCGGTGTTTGTGCTTGAAAAATGATGTTCAACTTCAGAAGCATCCTGAAGATACTACAGTTCCTGAAATTATTAATTTTTTTATTTTTTGAGAATTTCATCTTACTCATATTTCCTCCATGCAAAAAAACTTTTGCTGGGGAAATAGTGCTTATTACTGGCTCTGCAAATGGGATTGGAAGGCAGATTGCCTTAAATTTTGCTCCTTTGGGAGCAACCTTGGTTCTTTGGGACATTGATGATGAAGGTAACAAAGAAACAAGCAGATTAGCCAAAAAAAATGGAGCTAAATGCGTGTTTGCCTACCACTGTGACTGCAGCAATAGGGAGGAGGTCTATGAACAGGCAGACAAGGTAAGATACAGCTTCTGGCTTCTGATTTGTCTTCTTGCTTCTGACTTTTTGCTTCTTTTTAATAGTATATGCTATTGAAATTTTTTTTTAGAAACTGTACTATTCACTAAAGGGAAGTAATCATGTAGGGCAATTACTTTCTTTTTTTGACAAATAGCTTCTAAATGGAACTTAAACTATGTTCGCAATAAAGTAACTGGGTTTAATCTGTTCTGTTGAGATTTATCCATTTCCAGTCTTCGTTGTGAGATGGTAACTTCTTTTAGATTAAGAGTATGGTAAAAACATACAGCAGAGGTTAGCTCCATGTATTAGCTTGTTTAGGCTTTAAAATTTCTTTAAGATACCAAGAAATAAAAAAAAACAAAACCAAAACCAAAAMCAAAAAAAACCCAGTGCAAATTGAGTGGAAATTGTAAGGGGGGGTTCCTTTTCTTTGTCCATTTGTTTAGAAAACTGTAGTTTTGTAAGGGTGATGTGGGGTGTAATGGTTTCAGAAATATCATCAGGACATGGCTGGTCTCCAGTCAAATTGATGATTCGGCTTCAGTTTATTTTTTGGTCAGTCCAGCTGGAAAGTAAGGAAGAGAAGGACTCCATTTTAAATGAGACTCTTCTGCTGTGCTGACCTACGCTTTGTAAACTTTTTTTTTTTTTTTTGTGTATTATCACACTCCAGAAATTGGACATTAAATTAACATTATTAATTTTTAATTGTCCTTTAACTACATACTGCCTGAAAATATTTCCCAGTATAACCTCACTTATAATCCAGTTACCCACTCTGCTGTTTCATCCAAGGACAAATTCTTCTTTTGTTAAATTCTCAGTATATGTACTTATATACATGACTCTCAAGTCACATCTTTGACATTCTGCGTCTAAAGGCATACATCAAAGAAATTAACGAAAATATTTCATGACACGTGAATGTTGATAGATTGTTTCGGAATAGCCTTGAAATGTAACATTCATTTTCTATGAGTTGTCAGGGGGGGCTCTTTGTTTTGTAGTTGTTGCTTTTAATTTTAACCAAAACAGATTAATTCTTTCTGAACACGGCTGTGAAAGTTTGAAATAAGTATTTTTCCTCAAGAAGTGWTCCCAGTGAAAAGTACTTCTAAAGGGTGAGTTGGATTCAGTATCTGTAAGTAACTGGAACTGCAATTCTCATGCTTGCAGTCAACAAGGTATTATTTTACCCATACTTGTTAGCAGCATTTGGGGCACAGCCAACTAACAGTGCACAGAAAAAAATTCCATTTGGGGCCATTGGTTGTAGATGTTAAGAACCACAAGTGGTATCATAGTATTACTTGGACAGTGCAGGCAAGGATATATCGTATTATAATAGTACGTCTGCAGAGATGAGCAAGTTGTTGAGTGTTCTGTACTGACCCAACACACAATGTTCAAGGAGGACAATCTTTGCCAATTACTTGGGCAGTACAGATGATGTGATCCTCACTGGGTAAGACATTGATTACGACTCCTGCAATTTTGGAGTAAGAATCTCAGTAATTTCAACAATCTTGATATCTGTTATCACTTCCCAGCAAGATGAAAAATCAGTCTGAGCAACTTGTGGTCAGTACTTCAAATATAACACTTGATCTTTATTTGCAATGATCCTATAAATCAAATGGCAATTCTTCTAGAGTCCTCTTTTTGCAAGAAAAAAACTCACTTTAGAATTTACCAAGATCAAATGTCTTTAAAAAATAACATTTTAAATTGGCATTAAATCCCTATTCCCATAAATGCTATCTGCTTCTTGCAAAGACATGCACCGAAATGATTAGTTTAAGCTTTTGTAAGTAATCTCTCTGTTAGACTTTCCTGTTGATGCTGAACGTTTTGAAATGATTTGTTTGTTCTTAGGTTAGCAGAGTCTCAAAATGTTTGTTTTGCGCACTCAAGTAGTTCTCAATCTCCAAACACATCAACCGAATCGGCCACAGGGCTCCAGCCTGCCAAATTTGCTGTGCCCATATCAGCAAAGAGTATTCTGAAGTGCACAGACTGACCTACAAGCAGAAACTCAAAAGAGCTCTTTCAGATTCAGGAGTTGGTGTTAAGGTGTTAAATGATTGTTAACTCCACCAACATCTTTGTAGGTATTTGCATGAATTGAACAGTCGTGTAGGAGCCCAAAATTTTTTTGGAGCAAGAGTTTTTCAGCC
Source organism: Phoebastria nigripes (assembly GCA_035582835.1). NCBI lineage: Eukaryota > Metazoa > Chordata > Aves > Procellariiformes > Diomedeidae > Phoebastria > Phoebastria nigripes. Next base: position 1,993,501 of record JAYKAV010000322.1, read on the forward strand.
AGGGGCCTCCTCTACTCTTGGAAATACCTGCAACTTTTTGATTGGTAATATTAAAAGTCTTGAGCTTGGACACAGAAGATAAAGCAATAGCAGAAAAGTTAAATTAATTGCTTTGATTTGGGATATTCACTGCAGAAAGACCTAGGTATTTTCCCATAGTGGAAGCTTTCTTTCTAGGAAGCAAATCAGATCATTGCAGTCCATAAAGAAGGGGTTTTAGAATAAACTGGTGAACTGACACTGATCAGGCAGTGTCCACCTGGGAATTCTGAAGGAAATCAGATACAGATCTGATGAGCCAGAAATGCGTGGGGGTGTTTTGCTATAACAGGTGTCGAAGGAACAAAGAGTAGCAAATATGCCAGTTTTAAAGAGCACTTGAGAGGACACAAAGAAACTACAAACCTGTCTTACAGAAAATTAGTAGAAACGATAATAAAGAGAAGAATTAATAGACACCTAAAGAAACACATAATGAAGAAGCTTGACTTTTTGTAAATGGAAGTCAGGCTTCCCACATTTTTTGGGGTAGTGATTAAACAGATCAAATGAAGCTGGATTAAATAAAATGCTACCGTTGGGGAAGCTTTGTTGTCATGTGAAGAAAAAGAGGATCGTCATATGGACTGACACAGTAGTTAAAAGGTACGAGTGGGGAGAAAGGACAGATACATCCCACAAGGGAAGAGCTGGGTAATCCTGCCATACTCAGCAGTGTCTAGATTTGCATTCATCGGTGCAGATGGAAAGGTGCTAGTATCTAAGCCCTGCTTGTCTACGACAAGGAGAAAGCCTGACACAGCTGGAGGAGTATCAAACGAGTCTTTGCCGAACACTAAGGTTCCATGAAAGAGCCAAAGCAAGGTCAAATGTTGGGGCATCAGATCCAAGCACCTATTTCCAAATTGCCAGACAGCAGCATATCTGGGATTTTTATGTTTTTGTAGACATTCTATAATTTTTGAGACACCAAATAACTGTTTGCCTCTAGCACAGAAATCTCTGCAGTGAGCCTGATTCTTAATACTATAAGTAAATCTTGGCCATCTGCTTTGATATAAATCCAAATCATGGAATAAAATCTTTTTATAACAAACCCAAATGGAGTTAATGGTGATTTCGGCCTTCTCTCCAAGTGATGTTATCTATCTATTTCATGGTACATGCTTCTGTACTCAGAGGATTGCTATCCCCCAGGGATCTGTGCTGAATTCTTTCCTGTTCAGTAGAAATGATCTGGAAAAGGGCTTGAACAGGCTTGGCTGAGGAATACAGATTCTCACAATACCAGAAACAGGGGACAAGAAATGTTCAGGTTGCAATTAAAGCATGCTCACAGTGCACACTAAAGCTTTGTAACTGTTTACCTTAGGTTTCTGTGGTATTCTGGAGTTCAGGAAGCAATTAGACAAATTCTTGGGGAAAAAAAAATCATCGGGATATATTAAATACAAAGATATAGATACCTTATCTGTCTCAGGAAGATCCTAAGCTGCAGAGTGTGAAAAGTTGAGGAGTACACTGGAGGAGACCTTAGAGGCCTGGTCCTTTTTTACTGCTTTCCACCATGAGACAAAGGCTATGGGGATAGATGGACCTTTGATCTGATGCAGTACAACAGTTCTTATGTTTCCAGTAGCGATATAAATAATCGCAAGTATCACTAACCATTTTCATAAATGAAACACAAGAGGCAAGGATATGTTCTAAAGCTTTCTGTTTATCCTGGTTTTATTCAGGTTAGAAAAGAAGTTGGGGATGTTACTATTCTAATCAACAATGCTGGCACACTGCTTGGGAAAAAGTTTTGTGACATTCCAGATGCAGATTTTGAAAAGACCTTAAGAGTCAACTTCCTCTCTCAAGTCTGGGTAATGTATTCTTTTCTCTCCTGGGTGACCAAAAGGTACAGGCAAGTGTTTTAGTGGGAGAATCACCACAGTGGCACCAACCTGGGGAACCCATAGGGATGGGAAGGGCCTTGCATGGGGGAAGATACATTTTTTTTAATCATCCTATAATTGGAGACACACCAAATTGACAGTCTCCCCACTATGTCGCAGTAATGTTAACACAAACCTGCCTGGGCACTGTGGCAAATCAAAAGTTTGTGCAACAACATAGAAAACTAATCTGGATAGTATGTATTATCTTTGCTTTGTTTTCATACCTCGGAAGGAATTTGCTGTTGTTTGGGGTCTCAGCTGACCTTTAGGAGGTTTTGTTGTGAGGGAGTGTTACTCTTGCCCCCTCTTGCATTTGTTGTTTATATGCCGAGTGAGCAGCCTGCATCAGGGAAAAATGTAGCATTGCAACTCCCTCGCTAAATAGCATTTCTCAACGGAAAATCATTGCAGATAGAAGTCCTCTAATCATTTCCCAGCCCACAGTGCATCATTCTTCCAACTCCTTGAGGCAAAGGGACTGGTAGAGGTGTTCCTCCTGACAGGTCTGAAGAAACATAGGGCAGGAGGACAGTGACCGTGGGCCCTCAGCCAAAAAAACATGTACTAGGCACACACATCTGGAGTCAAATAGACATTGCAGCACATCTCAGCTATTGAAAAAATTTTGTTACTGCTCTTGTTTTTTTCCTTATCTCCCCCCTCATAAAACACTAGCGTCCTCCTTATATAATTAGTATCACCGAGAGTGGCGGTCTGGGGTGCCCAAGTTGTCAGGCGGTTCAGTTTGTAACAAATAGGGCCCATAGACAGCTGAGCTCCCCTTGATGTGTTGACTTCTAGCTCCCTCTTGTGTACCAAATCTTTGGTAATAGTCAGAGGACTCAAACCGTGAGGAACCAGGAGGCAGAGAAAATACAAACTTTGCTGCTTTTAATAACACGATTTTAATGCTGACAGATCTTCACAGAGAGGGCAGTCATTCAAGGAAATGCTGTCTCTCATTTATAAATTCTTACAGAGATAGAAGGTCAGTTGGGCTTCTTGTATATTGAAGCCCCAGAAAGCAAATCAGGTTGTAAAGCCTAATTTGGAATGCAACATTTTTGGTATGTAGAATTATAAAGGGGTTTTTTAATATGTCTCTCAGACTTGCAAGGCCTTTCTTCCAGCCATGATGACCTGTAACCGTGGACACCTGGTTAGCACAGCCAGTGCAGCAGGATTGTTGGGAGTCTACAGAATGTCAGGTTAGTATTGTCAAGTGCCATTACAAATTAGAGCTATGTGCTAGTAACTTTTCTTGGCGATCTCATAAATGCTTGGCTTAAGCATTTTCTACTGACATATTGAACACTCAGGAAGAGCCTGCAGATACAAAAGGTGCTGGTGTATTCAAGAGGATGATGGTGGCATGTTGCCTAGGTGGCACAGGGAGCTCACTGCAGATTTTACTGTCTGACTGCAGCCTGTCTCATCTCCACAGAAGAAGGACAATACAGCTTGTACGTGTGCAGTGGGAGGGAGCCCTGCATACAGGTTGTCTAACACTTTCTCATGCCAGGTTTTCTGCAGACCAATGTTCAGAGTCCTGAGACAYATGTGGGTTATACCTGGAACTATACATTTAGCTTGAAAATGGTTTTCAGGTCCAGAAGGCATTTTGGCAGAATTTTCATTAAAATTAATTTGAATGAACTGTGTTTTAAGCTATTTAACAGCTCCATATTCTCAGGTGTTTCCCTCAGGAGAGCTGCCTGCTACAGTCCTGACTATTTCATCAGCCTGGGTCTGCTGCCCAGTCTCTCCTCAAGCCTCTCTGGCATCCTGATTGTACCTCTTAGGTCACCCTATGAGAATGTGAACTTCAGTGTAATAAGTATCTCTTGTTTCTTCTGCTGATTGATGGTGTTACTGTAGTGTTTATTTGCCACCTGTTATCGTTGGGTCAGATTCGGTATTGATAATAGGTCACGTACAGCTTTCATCATTTAACTGTAAGGTTTATGAAAGTGGACCTGCCCATCCATGCATTATAACTTTTTACACGTTAGCTATGCATTTTCAGGTTGTATGGTTCCATCATCCACTATGGGTGAATCCCTGAAGAATAACAAACTGTCTCTGATGCCAGTTTTTGAAGTTACTCTTTTAGCAAAATTGGATTTTGTTGTATCATCTACCAACTATTTTCACACACATTTGAAAAAGCCTTAGGAAGCCACATGTAAATTCCTATATTAAAATAAGGTTCCCACTGTTGCAAAATTGTAGAATAATTTAGGTTGGAAGGAATCTCTGGAGGTCATTTGGTCCATACCCCCAAATAAAAGCAGGCCCAACTTAGATCAGGTTGCACAGGGCCTTGTGAGGGCAAATTTTATTATCTACAAGGATGGAGTTCCATACGTTCATCAAACAATAAAAATCAGACAAGATTCAGTCTTCCRAGGCAAACAAAATGGCATTGTAGTTGCAGGGTAGATCAGAAGAAGAAGTAATAGGTTGAAGCAGCATTTATAAGTAGGGTATTTAGATTTTACCACTAGAAATAGTTCTTACTGAAATGTAAGCTGTGATATTAAAGGGTGAAGACATTCTGAACTGAAAGAATGCCAGGCTTGTATATGAGTATCTGGAAATGTACATAAAATGCTGAATAAGCTCATCTTCCTATATCTCTCTGTAGTGCACTGAAAAAAAGTCCTCTGGAAAGGGTTAATCTTATCCTTAGACAACTGTGCATCAATCATGGGAAGAGCCATTAACCTTCAGAGTTAGCATCACCAACGTACACAGCATCCTTAAAATACTAATTACAAGACTGCTAATTATATAACTAAGTAATATCAGGGCTTAAATAGTATTACAAAACATTAAATTCTGTATATAACACTTACTGTGGTGCTCTGACGTATTTTGGGTATTTCTTCTTTCTTCACTTTTCAGATTATACTGGAAGTAAGTACGCAATCATTGGAATGATGGAAGCCTTAGATTCGGAACTGTATCATGCAGGAAAACAAGGCATTAAAACCACAATCATTTGCCCTTATTTTATTAATACTGAATTAGCTAAAGGTTTTCAAACCCAGTAAGTAAAAACTTAGATCATGTACTATTTCATATGTAAAAAATAATCACTACTCACTAGATAGGCCATATTCAGTCTCTAGCTATTATAAGGTTGATTTGCTTTTCAATTCAGTATTTTTGCCCTGTTGGCACAAACAACTATGTCTCTTGAYATAAGAAAGCCAAGCTTTGCATACAATTAATAACTGACGTGCAACAGGGACTGCGTAATAACCTCACAGTCAAGGAATGGTTAGGGATGCAATATTTAAGGCAACCTTATCTGTCAGTAGAATGGGCACTGTTGAGGATCTCTGCCCCAAGTACTTTTGGTGCAGTGATTACAGTTATGGCTGTCAGGATACCCGTGACCTATCATTATTATTAACTGTATTAGCAGGTACTATACTTATCTGAGTGAGAAYAGCTGTGGTGGTAGTATCTGGTGGGTTGCTGTATTGTTGTAGTCATGGTAGGGGCTGCAGGCACCAAATTAGCCATTGCAGTAGTGCAATACCAGTGGTCTAGGTTTTTCAGTGCTTGGTTTTTCCTGCTTCCACCATTCATCATCCTGTAGTAGCATAATATTATGCAGAGCACAGCCTTTCTCCTGGCTGGAAACAGGCCTGGTCCTGGTCTATTTAGCTGTCACCTCAAAATCTACAGTAGAAAAGGAGGAGGTGTGCGGAGGGCAGAACTGTTATGCGTAGAGCAGCATATAGTATGGCTTAGCTTGGAAGTTTCTGATGCCACAATCACTGTGGGCATTAACTTCATTAGAGTCAGAGCAGGGCTTGCACAAAAGTCATTAAAATTCACAACATCACCAAAGTGTTTTCAATTTATTTTGATGCTAGCAGGAACAAAGAGGATTGGAGACTCCTTTTCAAGACTACTTGAGGGGAAGGGGGAAAATTCTTAAATGATTAAATTATTTCTGTGTTAGAATACATCTCAAAAGTAAAGTTTTATAATTTTGTAATGTTTTGTTTCTTGTTTCGCCAGAAACCACCTTTTTCTTCCTGTTTATGATGCAGAGTATGTAGCCAGCAAGATCGTGGATGCAATTCAAAAGGAAAAGTTTTATCTAATCATGCCTCTGACTTTACGCTTTCTTGCTTTCAAAACGTAAGAATGTGACTCATCTTCTAGCATTGCCCTCTTTCCTTTGCCATATGCCTGCAAAATCAGCCGGAAAGTTTAGTAAAAACAGTCCTTTAGTTAGTATTCCTGCAGTCAATCCAGTTATATGTACCCAATTATGAAGAAACGGTGGTTTTAATTTTTAATAATCTAGGTGAATAGCATTCCTCTGGCCACTTCTGTCTCTAATATACATCTTAAGCTATAGTTGGGTATAGAAATTTCAAAAATTTTCCTGGGATGGTACACTGGGAGTAGTGCCTGGACTAGAACTGTCCGCTTCCAGTAACTGCCTCCACCGCTGGCTGGGCTTTCACAAAATGGCTTGGTCTGTCATTCATTTCCCCATTTATAACATGGGAGCAACAAATGTGTTCTTGCCACACGTTAGAAGTATTGACACATATAACGAATTTATCATTATTTATAGAATACTTTTTTCTGAAAAAAACATAAGGCTAACTCAGTGTTTGTCTCATTAGTCTCATTCCTAGAAAAATGGTACTACTCTTCGAATCTTGCCTTAATATCGCCAACAGCTTGGATAAAGCCTTCGGTCAGAAGAAAAAGGATTGAAACCAAAATATTCTAAAGACCTCAAGTGCCATCTAATTGAAAATTTTCAGTAAAAATCAATTTTGAATCATGTTTATTCTTTGACAGAAAATTTGCTTATTGTATGATATTTGACATTGGTCAGCATGCAATTTAATTCTTCATAACTGTCTTTTAATCACTGATTTTTAGGCACAACCCTCTCTCTCATTTCATGACAGCATGCTGCTTTTATCTGAGCTCTCAATAAAAGTCATTAACACCAAGCAGGGATGTTTGACTTCATTTCATACTCTGAATTCTCAATTTCTGAGCAAAATCTCAAAGCATGGGAAAAATGCACTACTGTTCATGCAGAAAGAAAAAAAACCACAAAGCATTTAATGTATTTCCCTTTCAGGGCCAAAATAGCACTGCAGTTCACACAAAGCCGACRTGAAGAAGGGCGCTGTAAGATGATGTGCTCGGGCTGGCGAGCGGCGTGGGGAGCCTGCGTCCTGAAGAGGAGTGAACTGCAACGAGCGCTGATAAAGCGTGTGCAGTGCTGTGCCGCTTACCGTGCTCCTCATTCGTCACAGCACACTTTTCTAAACACAATTCCACGGGAAGCGTGTGCCTCAGTTTTAATCCATGGCTGGAGGCTGGTATCGGATCATTTATCAAAGGCTGTAGCTTAGAAAGAAAATTTGTAAAACTGTAGTGGCGGCAAAAAATCATGTGCCTACTCTGAAAGGAATGATGATGAAGCCCCACCATCAGATGAAGCAGACAGGAAAAAATCCTGTATAGCAATTACTTATCTGGTAATTAATTGCCTCTATAAATTTTGTAAAATGTTCCTACAACAGAAGAGTCAGAGTTTATAGACACAGGCTCTGCGGTGAGCATCTGCTGTAGGCAGCTGCATGGTGAACACTGGTGAAGTCCATAGGCATCTGACTCCCTTCTCTGACCCTATAGGCACCTATGTGGCTTCGAAGCACCCTGCTGAGGCCAGATAATTGGGTTAAGGTGTTGTGTCCCAGGTTAGGTCCCTGAAGTCAGCTGAATCTGGACATGCAAACTGGTCCACACAGTTCTCTTTAGTTTGAGTGACCTTAGTAAAATTACTTAGAAAATTGTTGACTTAAGAGTATTGTGAGGAATCTGTGCCAGAAATCTTTGTTTGGCAGTTTTCTAAGTAATTTCTGAAAAATCATTAAAATTTAAAATTACATAGGTATAATGTTAAGTGACCAAGAAACAACTTTGCGTGGACTGTATTGCTTTCAGAGACTGACTTTTCAATGAGGTAGCCTGTTTGTTAGTGTGAAACATAATTCTGCTGTAAATCATGGATAAGAAATATAGACAGGAGGAATACCTCACGTGTTCTTGGAGAATTATGGGATGGCTCTTGGGCAAAATTTCTTCTTATATTTAGAGAGAAGTCACATCCACCTCCTTCAACTGTCTCTAAATGAAATTACAACCTAAAGGTCCTAAAGGAAAAAACTCCCCAATAGCAGAAATTCAAAGATTAGTGATGCAAAAGTATGTGCTGGTACTTAATTGATAAAAATCAATCCTCATGCAAACTTTCAGAAAATGCTAACATAAAACATTCATAATTTGCTTAATTTAAAAATAAATAAATAAATTTCAGACCAGAATAGGAAATCCACAAAGCATAGTTTATAAAACTCCACTGTAAGGAATTAAAGAGAACCTTGAATGGTCATCTATTGCCCACATATGTCACCGTATTTCCGTTGTACTTAACTAACACCATACTTACAAGCTCCCTTCCAGCTACAAATGCCTATAAGAGTGCACACTCCAATTAAAAAACTATTTTTTTAAATCACAGTGTTTTCAAAGTACACATACATTCAGTAAATTCTTTAGTGTACCCTGTAGATATTACTGGGAAAATTTTAGCTGAGAGAAGGAAAAAGCTACCTGAAGTTTGGCTCTTTAGAAAGCAAGGTTTATTGATTTATATTTTGAAAAACTCTCTAGGTCATCAGTCATTGAAATATGCTTTTCTTCCTACTAATGTGCCAGGAACAAAGTCTAAATTGCTCCCTGCAAATAACAATCCTTTTCTCAACTGCAAACAAGTATATTGAATATTGGGATTCCCTTATTCCGCATGAATGTTGCAATTTGGCTCTAGATCTATGATTTTTTTTTTAAGTATGGTTACAAATTGGCATGACGATATATTTGTGAATGTATTGTGGGCCTGAATATGCTTAAGACATAATTTCATTTCTTGTGCTGTAGAGCTTATGAACAGGGCTCACGAGGCGAAAGACATACATTTTAAAATGCTTTGTAAAATGAGCCTCCCATTTGAAGTAGTTACCTATTAGTGACATTAAGATTTGGTGGACTAGCCATCATTAAAAATCTGGTATGTCAGGATGAAATATTTGCAGCCAAAGAGCACACTGTAAGGGCTCTCCTTTCAGTACCCTTTTTTTTTAGTTTCTTTAACTAAAATATGCCAACCTTACCGCCAACATTTGCAGTTGTAAGTTTACCATCTATAAACACAGGACACGAGAAGATTAAGAATAATATAAAGGAAACAATGCTTTATTTTCTAAGCCATATTTCACCTACTCTGCATAGCCACCCTGCAGAGCCTTATTCTGTACTGCTGCAGTCTCAGCCAAGGGCATTCTTTGGCTCCATTTCTTCTGGCTAATCTGCTTGTCTCAAGAAGGAATTTGTAAAGCTTATGCTTTCTAAGTCTCACAGTGATCTGTTAGATCTTCTTATCAGCCCTAGAAATCAGGAACGCATTCTTTTCTATGAAAATACCAGGAAAATATTTCATTTTTTATTTTTACAAAAAAGAAGTGTGATGGATCCTGTAACACATTTCTAAAACTGTAAGCCAAGACCTTCCTATTTAAGTTCAGAAGAAGCAATTGGATGCTGTTCCTGTTTTTTAATATAAAACTATCTTTTGTGTTTTGAAACATAGTGTGCCACTTAAGAAGTATCTCAGAGTTACTGACAACTCCTGAGAAATGTGTGCTTTCCTTCTCTGAGGCTTTCATCTTATTTGTAATTCCTCCACACAAAAACAATGTTGGAGGGGAAATTCTGTTATTTCTGAAGCTGCAAATGGGACTGGAAGGCAGTTTACCTTCATTTTTTCTCCTTTGGGAGCAATCCTGGTTCTCTGTAAAACTGATGAAGAAGAGACAAGCAGATTAGCAGGATTAGCCATGGGCTGAATCTACTTGTGTTGCTGCATCAATAGAGAGATAATCTGTGGTGTCAGATAAAATACCGTTTCTTGCTCTTGTTTTATACCCATTAGTACAACATAGCTTTTCAGAGCATATTTTGCTTATAGAGAAAGTTGTAGAATGAGGTATCTTATACAGATCATTACTCAAACGATGAGCGTTTTGAGGAAAGAAACATTTGAATGATGCTGGGTCACCTTGTAATCTAACAAACACCTTCAAATAAATCTTAGCGACAACCACATGCAACTTTAATTTCTCAGCAATTTCTGCAACCTCTTGGATATATCAGTGCCACTCTGTGACACTCCCTGAGCACCTAAGTGAGGGCTCAGGTGGTGTTGGTGGTACACGGCACCCTGTGACTCCTTAACTCCCAGACCATGAAGAAGAGAGAGAGGCTCACTGTAGCACCTTGTCCCATTAAGTCCACAGGCTGGATGGCTCAGTGCAGCTTAGCTCCTGTCCCGCATCAAAGCTCCTTCTGGAGGAAGAGCGTTTTTAAAGCATCTGCAGAAAGCAGAGAATATTGTACTATGTATGACACAAATGTGCGATACACTATACCAAAGACATCATTATGCAGTAGCCTTCTAGGCTCAGACCCAAAATGTCTGCAGTTCTTTCTGGGTATATAATGCGCTGTCATAGCCAAATCAGAATAACCATCTGAAATACACAGCTCTAGTGAAGACAGCCATCGCATGGAGATGGAGATATATTGCATACTTTTTCCTACATTTTTTTAGTTCATCTTTTACACGAGAGAGAAACATTTCCACTCAATCAAATTCATTTTATATTCCCTATAAATCATCATTGCAGCACCTCATATTTGCTCAAATTCTTCATTTACATACTTAAGCATTTAACATATTAAGAGATGCCAAGGTGTAATTTGCAGCATATCATCGAAACAACTGGACTTTCCCAGAAAGTCTGATAGCTTCTTTTGTTTAATCACCTGAATTGGCATTATCCCATTAAATTACAAAACATTCCCAGAACAACCTAAGGCTTTCCAAAGGCCCGATCACCCTCCATAAATGTCAGCCTGGAAAACTCATTATTTGAAGTTATCTAATGAGTTTGTTTGGATCCCGGTTTTGAAGAGCGAAACCAATCTCAAAAAGTAAATGAATAGTACAGTCAAAGAGAAGACCAAAGGAAACAGATGGGAAAAGGCAGCATAGCCCAGGGGCCAGTCTGAAGACCTTTGTGTGCAAGGTTTCCCTTGAACGCCATCAAGATACCAGTGCTTGCAGGAAACGCAGCCAAAGGTCTCGGGATACCAGATACGGACAACTCGTTTCCATCAGATGCTCCCAGCCTGCACAAAGGCTGCAGATGCATTTGCACACAGACCACAGAGCAGCACACATAAGTAAGTATTTGAATATATGATTCACTGTGGGGAAGATTCCCATTAATTTCACTTAGTGTTGAAACACGTGCTACAGGCATGTTGCTTACTGGATACTAGGAGTTCCCAGCGTCACCTTATTCTCCTGCTTTAACAAGCAGTAATTCTGAAATTGGGGAATCTATTGCAAGACACATTAGAGTGGGAGAAAGAAAGGAAATTATTCCAGTAGGACAGCTTTTAGAAAAAGACACACCGAGACATTCAAAGCCAGTTTGAGGCTAGTTTTATGTACTAACTCGTAGGGAAAAGTGTATTTTTAAATTCTGCAATATTTGAAGTAAGTCTTACTCACGTGTAACTTGTATCTTCTTCTTAGCCTCCGCGTGGAATGATGTTTAGTTCACAGTTCGCACAAGCAATGGGACAATTGTGGAGGAATAGACTTGGAGCTGGAAGTCAGGAAATTCCATGTTCCTCTGCCTTTGACTACTTTTGTCTTTGACCAAAAGGTTTAATCCCGCTGTTCTGATATCCTCATTTGTACCCTGGGAAACACAAATAATAGTGAAAGTGGCATGAAGTATGTATAAATGTACTGTCCCTATTTTTCACTGTTACAAGCTGTGGACAAGGAGGCTTCATGCTTATAAAATTTTTCAGGCTAACTAGAAATATAATCTTAATCTCTTTACTTTTATGCCTAGAAAAACATTATTACTTTCTATATTATCTTGTGATTTTCAATACTTAATATAATTTCATGAGGTAGAAAGGCCTAAATCAATCCAAAGACCTCAGTTATTAACAGATCAAAATTCTACCTTGATTACTATTCAGGATTTTTCTAGTTTCTTTCTTCAGTCAATACAGTGCCTCTGTTCAATACTTCAGATACTTCAGGATGCCACAGACTGCTAATAAAGAATTACTGTTTTAATTTAAAAAATAATGAATACAGATCTAATTGCCATTTGCCATTGCACAGAATTTTGCTGACGCCAAATAAATGATCAGATGGCCATCCATTTCATTAACTAATCTCAGCTGGCAGCACTGCCTGAGATAGCAGTGATTTAAATAGTCACAAGGCACTGCTCAATGCTTTCATAAACTCCGTGCTTCCTGGGTGTTCATTGATCAAATGTATTGTGTCGGTGGAAGTGACATTCTAGCGGTTGCTCTGTCACCTACTCCATTGCTTCTTTCTCAGAAATGTGGTTAACAAATGAACACATTAACATTTTCAATATRCGTTTTGGGTGCCGTTTAAGTCACCATTCACCTGATTTTTTATTGCTGTCTGGGTTAGATGAATCATACCCAGGAATGTCTTCTCTGTTGCATTGTCATTAAAGGGAGTCTAGGTACAGGTGTGTACGATGTAGATGTCTACTTTGGGTCAACTGAATTCTCCAGAGAGCAGGGCAGCCCTCCTATCTAATGGAGGAAAGATTCAGAAATCTCAAATGGTATTTTTTTCACTACACCATTGCAGTAGTTCTTCACTTGAAGCATTGCTTTTCATCCCACCAAGTCACGGGCTGATGATTAAAGGTACTTCTTCATAAAATTTTCCTATACAACTAGTAGTTCAGACATGCAGGGAAAACATGTTTGCTGTTCTGATATCCGCATTTGTAATCCGGGAAGCACAAAAAAATAGTATAAGTGACATAACATATATGTAAATGTACTGTCCCTATTTTTCACTCATGAGAGACAAAAAGATGATGTAAGGACAGAAACGGTTGCTTTATTCCTTCATTTCTCAATTGCTTAGTCAAAAGACCCACAAATCTTAAAAATTCATTATTGAAAATTATCTTTTAAATCACTTTTAAATCATTAGCATTTTTAATTACTTATTTATGGTCTTAAAGATAATTTTTTTGAAGTACAGGCAAATCATCAGTTCCATATGAAGAAATTACTCAATAAATATCTTACAGTGTTAAATTATTTACTTTTTACCAAACTCAGCTCCTTAAAGAAAAAGCATTTGTAAAATAGCAGCAATGATGAGCCCAGTAGAAACAACAGAGATGTTGACAGGCAAACAGACAAAGCACGGAGGAATAAAAATCAAATATCTTCCATTATCTAACCCATCTTACCTGGTAATTAAGAACTACACAAGTTTTGTGAAATAATTCCATGTTCTAAGACACTAAGAGCTCTGTAGCTCTTCAGAGGCTGTCAGTGTTGCCCATGGGTTAGTTCTAGGCATCTCCCTATATTGCAAATATTTTTATTTATTTTACTCTTCCTTTTGACCATACAGTCAGCCAAGTTGCATCAATGTGCCTTGCTAAGGCTAAGCTTTCAGGGCAATTCATCGCCAGAAGAGTATATCCAAAATAGATGTTATGAATTTGGTTCTAAAACCCTTTGTTTTTCATTTTAGCAGGAAAGACCTAATGTAATTTTCAGCTCTATCATGTTTTAATGTGCTTCTTGAGTTTTTGACACTACAGAACGTACGCAAGATTCAACTGTCCTATAAAGAATGATACAAGGGATTATAGTCTAGTGTTGAAGGAGAGCACATATATAATTAAAGCAAAGTACATAAATATGAAAGGGGGGATAAATATGAATGGTATGGTTGTAGCTGCTAGCTTATGTGTATCAGAAAGTAGTTTCCCCAAAAGATTTAAATTTCTTGAAATTTCTCTGAGCCACGCATACTAAATTTTAAGAAGTATGCTAAAATCATCATCTTCAAAACAGTTAATGCTTCTTTTCTCACTTTTTCTGGTTTCCCATAGTTAAAAAAAATACAAATTTCATGCCGATGCAAGACTTCTTTTACATTTACACACATAAAGATACTTTCTTTTCTGCAATAGACTGGGCTAAGTAAAGCTGGCTCAAGAGTCAGCAGTGTTGCCTATCTGCCTGGGATGATATGCTAGGAGGTAACAGGAAATAAGGAATAAGATAGATACTCCTCCAGAATAGGAAAAGAGTTTGAAAGAAGCCAGAGAGTGTGATAGTCCTCAAAAGGTCTTTGAAAGCTACTTAGAGTCTGACAGCAAATAAACTTAAAGTAGGAAATCAGGCTAGACCTGATGTCTACTTTGTTATCTGAAGTCCTTCGTTATCTATAGCTTACTCCTCCCTGCAAGTTGAAGGAGTAGCAGTGCCCTAACCGCTAAACTGGTAAATCTGAGAGTCCCCACATAAATTAACATCTGTCAGTTAAGAGAAGAGCCATGATTCTAACCATGCCTTTGAACGCAGGAGGTGAGCACCCACACTGTGGACCCATGCGGGAGTGGAAATGGGAAGAAAATTGTTTCCCTTCAGTATTTAAGCCATGTTACACAGGAGCGTGCTTCCCTTATACAGATATGTTTACCATCTGGTAAACTGGTGGTGTTTCTTTAATATAGATAATTTCATGACAGCTGATTGCTTGCTATGCAAAGACTTTACGGTGACTTTCTAATTAATGATCTCCTTCAATTTTCATTTTTTACAATCTCCTTTCCAAAGAAGGCACATACTTTTACATGAGAGTCAGAAGCCACTGCAATAACTAAGGTAAGAATCAGGAAGAGAAATATCATTTATTTTATATAAGAAACAAGTTTTTTATATATCAGCAGATTCAATAGACAGAATTCCTACATAGGGAACAACCTACATAATTCGGGAATCATGGTACACTTACCACAATGTAAAACTTAGGTGACTTCAATCACACATAACTGCAACTGATGCATCATCGGGATAAATTCTCATCACACACACTTTGTAAATGAAAGGCATGTTTCCAGCTTGGACATGGCGTCATATCTAATTACATTAATGCTAATTACTTAGYTTGAGTAGTTTGTATTCCACCAAATGCAAAATACCTTTAAAATAGCTCCTTCATTATTATTGCAACATAGATGCATTCAGATACTTATTAACATAACCTGTTAAAATATCTAAATGGAAAGTGCAGAAGATTAATATTAGGAGAATTTGATAATACTACCCTTGCAACGTTGTGTTTCTCTTGTACTATTAATAGGAAATGTCATCTTTCTGGGGAAATATGAGGAAGAAGCATTTGACATGAACTAGCATCGCATGCAAAACAGAGAGGTTGGACATATTTAGCTCTTAAGTTCACAAGCCCTCTTTTTGTCCTAGTATTTTTATGTTTCAGTGAAATATTTTTGCTTCTGGTTTGTTTGCTTTCTTATTAGAGAACGATCCTTTGTGTTTTTCATGCACAACTTAATAATTAACTTGGAGACACTTTGATCCCTGGGATTCTTCTCTGAGGCTTTTGTATTATCCATATTTCCTCCAGACAGAAAGAGCACTGCTGAAGAAGCAGAGCTTCAGATGGGATTGAAAGGCAGTTTGCCTTCAACTGTGATACGGTTGGAGCTACCCTAGTGCTCTAGGTCATTGACAAGGAAAGCAAAAATAGGCACTTAGGTTAGCCAGAGAAAATGAGGCGTAAGGAATGTTTGCTTACCAGCACGGCTGCAGGAGTAGGGAGGAGGACAGGTAAGGTGGGATTTCTTGCTTATGTGTTGTTACTCGCTAGAAGAGTAAATCTTCTAAAATTATGTTTTGTTAAATTGTGACATTTGGAAAAGGGGGCTAAACAAACAGGACTGCAATTCCTTCTAATTCAAGAAGGAAGTTGTAGACAACGCTTAAACTGTGTCTGTAATAAATAGTCTAACGTGCCTTGGACCTAAGCTACCTTGGACCTAACGCGCTTCACCTAAGCTTGCCCGTAAAACAGATTAGCTGCTTTGGTCAAAGATCAGAATTAGGTGTAAAAATTGAAGTTTTCCCCTTTGGCTGGCTTTCTGAGACTTAAAATTTTCAAAGGCTACCAAGAAAGAAAAAAAAGCAGGAAACTTACTTCTGCTTTTGTCCTTTATGTTTAGACAAATGTGTATCAGCAGCAGTGCCTGGTAACACTGTGGTTTCAGGGATGTGACTAGAAACGAGGATGGTATTAGTGTCTCAGTCTAGCTGATGCCTTATGCCTGGGTGGCACAGCAAGGGTAGAACTCTGCTTGTGGTATTCACCACAGCTACAGCACAAGGACGCAGTACAGTCTGCCTCCGCTTGGCTCTTTAACAGCACTTTCTCCTCAGCATTGCTGTCTGGGACCTAAATGTTGCTAAAATGTAACAGTAAAATAATATTCCACTGATTGCAAACATGAAAGATCCATTTTCACGTTCTCCTGCCTATTAAATGAATCCCATTTACTAGAGGCAAAGACTTCAAAGACCCTTTCTTATAAGGAATACCTGTTTCCAGATATATTTATTTCAGCCTGTCATTGTCAGAAAGAACTAACCAGTTTTCCTAAAACCGTAAGCTGTGACAAGAGCAATGAAAAGCAACAAAACAGAAAGCTACACAGAAAAATATTTTTATCACCTGTACCAAATCAGTGTGCAAACTCCCAGGTATGGGAGAACATTTTCGTTTGCTTCCCTGAGATATGCCTTTAAGCAAAAGACAGCAAGGAATTACAGCCACGAGTCACAATTTTGGTGGAAAGCGCTAACAATTGGGCAGAAAGGGGATTTATCCTGAGTGGATGTTGGCAGAATAAATTACTAGCTCTGGATTACAGACAGGTATCTAAGGAAGGAAAGGCATGGAAAGCTACAAAAAGACACCCAACAGTTTATACGTCTTTCCTCCTCCCAGAAAAACCCTCTGCATAGGTTCAGAGGAGTCAGGCTCTTCCTGAAGTATGCGGAGATCCGGAGCGCAGTGGAGGCTGCTGGAGAGCTCGAGGTTGGCCAGGTAACTCCTCCTGCCCCACACCAATGGGAGTATTTTCTGTCACCGTTCACAGACAAATACGGACACACAGCCACAATTCCCCCCTTTACGTTAGAGCATGTGAAATTGCTCAGAATTCCCCAGGTATTTGCAAAGATACCTATAACGTATGTCACATCAAAAAAGAGAGGGCTGCCTCCCAGTTTTCCCTGCTCGCTGGAGATGGAGCTACCAGGTATGTGTGAGGCATCATTGCTGCCCAYGCCTGGGTACCTCCCGCAGTTACAGAGAGGTCAGGCAAAGGCTGATGTCCACATCGTGGCTTCTTCTTCCCAGAACGTCTGGGTCTTTGGCCTGCCACAGTGCCAGTCTTCCCACAGGTGATTCTGGTCCAAAAAGCAAAAGATTCTTAGCATTTCCCTTGGTTTTAAGATTTATTAAAAAATGCATTCTACTGTAGAAAAAACCCTTCTTCAGCATCATTCAATTTATATTCAAATAGTCATTAACTTGACCCAGTCACTTTGAACTGGACCAGCCTTAGCCAGTGTCAACCACCTGGAAATTCTTGTTTCAATTCAGCAGCTCCCAATGTACTCTGGAATGTGCTAGAGACCACGTCATGGTATCAGCAACCTCCTGCCTCCCCATAAATGTAAGGAAAAAATCAGGAGCTTGCAGTCATTTTGAGAAATACGTATCAGAAAGGCCTTGGATGACACTGTATCCCCAAGCTATGGAATGCTTGACAGAAATACTCTGTAAAAATGGCTATTCAGTAGTTACACACATTTCCATTTAAGCAAAAAGCGTTCCTACAAGTCTGATAAATACCTAGCTTACTGCTAGCTTACTGCTCGTCCACAGTTTATTTTTCCCATCCTGGGGAAAAGGGACCAAGGAAGGAGTAGGTGACTCAGAGAAAGGAAAAGTCAGTCTGAAGTTGGTTGCCACCATTCTTAGCACAAACAGGATGGGTAAAATAGTTGCTTGTGTTTGGAAGCAAGGACGACGACTCTGAAAAATGCTGCTTCACAACACTGAGAAAGGCAGCAAAGCTGTCTTCCTTGTCAGTAAAATTCTCTGACTGGACCAAAAGTGGGCAAAATACAGGGGGTTTTGGTGCTTTTTTTTTTTTTTTTTTTTTAACTGATCAAGGTGAAACGGATTTAATAAATAAAAGTTTAAATGTGTCTACGGCATTTATTCCTAGATGTCCTATTTTTCCTCACAAAAACACAGAATGAAGCATGTTAATTAAACCAATTATAGTCTTTCCTGATTTTCACTTCATAAYAACATGATGTCGTTTGTTTTGTTTGCACATGAACATCTTCCTTTTCATCACCGACCATCATAGAAGTGCTCTCCGGAGCTTAAATAGCAGAAGGAATATTCCTGATGACGTTCGCTTAAATTCAAAGTACATTACACAGAGTTGTGGCACACTTTAAACTGAAGATCTAACTGTGCAGCACTTGCTTATTTATACTAAAATGTATTCGCTCAACTGAATGATCCCGCAGCAGTTAAGTATGTGATCCATCTCACTTAATTTTGGTTATCTGGAGGCAAGGTGGCAGACCCAAGCTACTCATTTCATTGCCTGATTGGTTTCTGATAGCATGAATCACTTTGCAGTAATTTATTTCTACCAGCAGATGAGGAAGTTTGGATGGATTTCCTATCCTGAGATGTCCATTTAATTGTTTAAAAATGGGGTAAAGGAATTCAACCCTATGTTCTTAGCGATATGAGTTCAAATATTTGGACTTTTAATATCCATCACAAAACAAGACAGGAAGGATATAGCTAATTTATATCCAAGTTTAAACTGTTATTAAAAATTATGTATATACTAAAACTATATATAATGCCAAAACATCACAGTGCTGTTGATATGTTGGATTATTCCTTCTTTCTTCACTTCATAGATTAGCAATTATTTATAACTAATAGATTTGTACTAATTGGGCAAGCTGGAAACAATAGATTCTGAGTTGAATGCAGCAGGCAATTAAAACACCAGATGTCTTTCCTATGACTATTGAATTAGCTACAGGTGTTCAAATTAGTATTTTAGGTAAACAGCCTTCCTCTGGTAAAATCTGCGTCACATCACTCATTCTCTGTGGAGATCAATGCTGAGTGAAAGATTTTTATGCTTTATGGGGTATTATCCTCAGAAATGCTATTGAGGTTAGGAATGAGTAGTTCCCATTTCTAAAACAGCTTTAGTGAGTGAGGTCTTGGCTAAAAGGATTGCTTCCCATTTCTTATGCACAACTTCAGAAAGGCAAACATGTCATGAAAAATACTGATGAAGACGTGAAGTTTGGGTTTGAACTCCGAATTTTTTATCTCGTTATTATCATGCAAATTGCTAGGATACCTTATAAGATTCTATGTTAACTAGAAATGCTGTTTGTCACTTATGAAAACTATAATTGCTATAGAACAGAAAATGAAGGTCCTTGTATAGATAAGTAACCGCCGAAAAGGTAGGGACAACTAGGAAGAGCGAAGAGTTGATTTCCAGAGTGGATGTGGGCTGCTCGGGGAACCCCAGAGAGATCTGCCCTGGAGGCTGTGCTCATTTCATGCATTTGTTACTGATCTGGAATAGAGGGTAAAGAGTGAAGTAACAAAATCAACTGATGATATTAAGGATAATTTAATAATTTATTTCACTCCCTCCTTCACTTGACACCTTTGTGTCCCAGGCAGCCACAGTGCAGAAGTACTAGTTAGTTACCAGCTAAACTAAGGCAAACCAACTGGGTTGTTTTTTTTTTTTCCCCAGATGAAAACTAGCTGAAGTTTTCAAGTTAGTTCACTGAAGGCGTGGCTCCCCAGGGATGGTGTAGACAGCACCATGGCCAGAATATAAGAGAAAAGAGCAACTCAATGACTCATTAAAACTTTGAAAGCAATTTAAAGGTGATTAATCTGGCAGGGAGAGCTTGGGAGACCCTCACTGTGGCCTGCCTCCATTTACAGCGCGATGTCGCAGCACAGAAGAGCAGAGAGCTCAGATTTGGTGGTGGGTTGCCTGCTGTTGCTCAGACTTCATTGCTGGAGTGACAGCCAAGCTGTACCCATTCAGTTTTTTTTATCTTAGACACAAAGATCCTAAAGTTTGTACTCACCATATCTATCCAGCTGCACACTGAAGGGGAAAAAGCAGGAGGGGTTAAAACTAGAGATGTGCAGATTATTGCCAGTGAGCCAGGGCTGCTGGACCAACAGGTCATCATGCATTTCAGCGACCCCCAATTTTCTTGTGGGCGAGAAGAAGGAAACATATTATGCTCCCTTTGAGCCTAGCACCTGGACATAGACCTAACTCGCTCAGCTATACATACTTATAGGCAGGTGCCTGTATGCTAAACTTCAGAGCGTGCTCTGGCACAATGGCATCAGCAGTCACCCCGCATCACACGCGCATACGTACACCAGGGGCGTCCTCTCACCCATCTGCAACCTGGTACCCTGGTTTCTCTCCCACACACCCTGTCCCATTTGCCATACAGAACTGCGTTGACCGCATCTTCCTTCAGCTCACCAGCTGTTCCCAAAATCACAGAGGGCAGGAGAGGCCACAGCCCTGCCCTAAACCAGTTCCCTGGCATCTGGGGAACAGCACGCTGCCCCAGTTCCTAACGGGGACGGCGCCGCGGGCCTGCAGCCCCGCGCTGCCAGCCCTCACCCCGAGCAGGGCCGAACACCCCAACACGGGACCAGCGAGGGGTCTCGCCGGTGCCCAAGGCCCGCCCCGGCCTCGGGGCGGCCGGGTCCCCGCCGGGCCCGCAGCGGCCTGCAGGCGGCACCCGGGCCCGGCGGAGCCGCCCCGCGCCCCCCGCCGCGGCTGGAGGCGAGCTGCCGAGCCCGCCCCAGCGCCCGAACTGCTGTGTTAACCCTGCGTTAATCAACGGTAGTCGCTTTATGTTACTTACGAACACATTCCTTGTGTATTAATGGCTATTTAATTCTATTGAACTGGCATCTTCCACTCAAGGAATTTCATCTATTAATGTACCACCACACAGGCACTTAATCTTTTTTTTTTCCCCCCYTAGCATACAATTCCTGGGACGCATCAATGATTTGGAAAGAAGAAGAAAATCCTTAGAGACTCGCCAAACCAAACGTACGTAGCCCGCGGCCGCAGCACTCATTCCCTGAAGGAGGAAGAGGGGTTATCCCGGGAGAGCAGAGGACGGCAGGTGGGAGGAAGGCTCAGCGCCCAGCTGCGGCCGCCGTCGGAGGCAGCCGGGCGGGCAGGAGCGGGGCCGGGGAGCGCCCGCGGCCCCAGCCCCGGAGGGGAAGCCCTCGGCGAGGAGAGGCAGCGCCCTGTCCTCTCTTTGTGAGAGGTAATTTCACAGCCTCTTCGCTTGCTCCTCAAATCCCGCAGACAAAACTTAAAGGGCAAAAGGCGGGCTTGTTCTTTATTTTTTAGGTTTCTTCCAGTTGCCGGTGATTTGTATTTCCCGTTCAAACTGAGGCATGCGTTTTTATGGCGAGAGCAGTCACCCCTGGAAGAGACTGAGGGGTCCGTCCTCTTTTCAATCCCTTCTTCCATCCCCTGCCTTCACAAGCCCCCAAAATGAGGAGTTCGCCTTTCAATGGCACGATAGAGTTGTACAGCAAGAAAGCAATTTAAAGGAAACAGCTTCACATAACGCTGTTATAAAACTGTAAGATCCTAAATCTTGCCTGGCTGTACCRTGCCATATAAGCACTGTGCACAAGGGAGTGCTCTCTACTGAAAAACAACATCTGTATATTGAAAGCAATACCTTTTCATGAATATTTCAAAGTTTAAGTGAAATTTTCATGGTTTTGAGCTGAAAGTATTTTTTCGCTTTTTTAGAAACTGTCCTGTGTATCAGAAAAATCATGTACACCTTCTAAAGCATCCCAGAGTCATTCATATGCCTGGGACACTTCTTGTATTCCTTCTTTAAGGTTTTTGACAACAACCTGAATAACACTGTAATTAATTGCAAGCCTGGCAATAAGAAAAGACTGGGCACAGAGTGAAATTGTGAGGGCAAATTATTATAAAAGTGCAGCAAGATATTTAAAAAGAGATGCCCAGAAGACTGCTGGATCCAGAAGATTAGATGTGGGACAGAACCAAATTTGGAAACCCTTGGTAACATGAAATAACAGAAGCCAATGAGGTTGCCCAATGTTTGTAGGGGGAAGAGAAGGATGAACACAGAAAAATGCAGAAGAGTTGGGGATGGAGAGCCACAGCTCCCTGTGCATCGGCTATGCTAGGAGTGATGAAGATACAGTTATGAGCACATAACAGAAATAGTGTCCTCCAGGGCATGATACAGAAACAAATAAATCACTGGTCTAATTTACACTGAAAAGTCATGTATTTAGGGTCTACTGCAGGAGACAGTTCTTCTCATTCCAATGCAGGTTTCCTTTGGCATTACATAGCTGAGATGTCCTGAATGGAGGCTTTCACCTGCTGTAAACATGAGGACATCCAGCACGTACAGCAGTGTCAAAAAATAGTGATGTCCCTGTGGTCCAGCTCTAGTGTTCAGGAAGGCTTAGTTCTTCCTTCTCACGAAGCTGATGAAGCTCCCTGTGGAGAACAGCTACTCAGCAAATATCCTCAGAAACAAACGAAAAAAATATGTCCTTGTGCAGACATGCAGTGTAAAAACCATAGGTGCTTTTGTGCACCTGCCTGAGGGGGTCAGATACTGTGAGACAGATGCAGTCATCCCCAGGCTCTGTCACTTGCTGGCTCTGCAAAGCCTGCACAGCATGTGGATATGTTGTACTGGCATATCCAAACCGGAGTGACCGTGCAGATAACCTGGAACTAACGCATAGCTCTCTGGGGCAGAGACACCCACTGCATGGCTAYCTACGTTTGTAATAAAATCTTTGTACACTCCCTATATGCTTCAGTCTTGAAGAATAAATGCTTTCTCCCAATCAAGTTTAGATTCAGTTTGAACATCCCATCAAATGGCATTGCAATTCTTCATGCTTTTACTTCAATTTCCATTGGAAGGCACAAGTATTTCACAGCATGTTATAGCTCCTAATGCGTAACGTAGCACAAGAAAGAAAAAGGGCTTTCCCAGGAACTCTGGCATCCTTTTTAGTTACCTAGACAGATGATATCCCAGGTAATGTTGATAYGGTCCAGGTGTCACCAGGCTGTCCCAGCGGTACTGCTCATCGGCCATGAGCTTCAGCTTTTAACACATTGTATTTAATGAATTTGCTGAGAACTGTCAATCATAGTTGCAGGCATGTATTCCCCACACAGCCAGTGAAAAGGCCAAAGAAAAGGAGACTGAAGGCAGGTAACGAGTCTGAAGCACCGCTGAGATTTTGAGCCCCCTTTGTGTATGCGAGTGTGYGAATTAAGTCTGCTTTCCCAGAAAAGTGTCTGTATCGCTGCAGGAAACTGAACACGGAGAGTCGCCTTCAGCTGGCCCAGATTAGGCATGCATTTACAGAAGTAGAACCCTGAATATTTATACATAGCACGAGTTAGTAAACATTTGAACAAGTCAGTTACTGTGGGAAAAAGTCCTATAAATTTCACCAGGCTCTGGAATAAGTGTTATTTATTCATTGTTAAAATCTCACAATGTCTGCAGCTGTTCTTACAGATTTTATTGAGGGGGAACTCTGTGAGACTGGAGAATCGATACTGAAATAATTTGCTTTAAAATAAGGAAACTTGAATGTGAAACTTTTTTGCAATCCCCATTTCTTATTTTATCAGGTGCACATTTTCATTTTCTACTTTAGACGTAGAGTACGCCGTCAGAAAGATCACGCTTGAAGTTTAAGTGGAAAAATGCAAGCACACTCTTACTTAAGCACTTAAGAATGTGTCTTTCCTCTTCATGGTCTCTTTCTTCTCTCTGCCAAATATCGATTAGCAAATATCGATTACTACAAACCTGGTAAAAATGTGCAATAACATAGACTGCCAAGCTCATGGTCATTTTCAATCTGTTTCACAAAGAAAAAGTGTTTTCAAATCTTGTTATGTTTTAGGTGAATAGGATTCCTATAGAAACACATGCTTCGTATATATTTTTCCAGTCCCATGCATGCATATATTTAGTCCAAGAATTTCCACGAGTCTCAAGCAGAATTCTCTGGCAAAATACCCTCCGAGGGAGGAATCAACAATTCCCAGTTTCTGAAGCCTGTGTTACTGGCTGTTCTCTCAACTACAGGGCTCAACTGAAGTGAGGGTCCTTCTTCATCTGCAAACTAAGAAGGTCAGATATATTATGAAGAATGGTGTTGGAAATGTAAATGCAAGATCATCAAATTTGTTACTAAAGAAGGTAGTATTATAGTAATATCTAAATAGCATATTGCAATAACTATATACTAATATAGACACTGTGAATTTAACAGGGGGTTTTAGATACAGTTAAGGGGTTTTTCGATACCATTAGTGGGGGGAACATACAATATTTTTAGGGCTAACTAAAAACGTCTCCTCAGTTTAGCACCTTCAAAAGCAATGCTAAACTCTTTCATTTACCTTGCAATCTTTCATTGAGTKAAATTACTCAGTTTGTTGAAGATTCACTCAATGAAAGAGAAAAGACTGAAAGCAAATGGCTCTGAAGATCTTAAATGCCAGCAATTTAGCAATTTCTATGATTGCATCTACTGTGTATTCTTGGTCATGTAGATTCATCTACTTCTGTTGCCTCCTGTGCAACATCGCAAACATAAAATGAAAATGAAACTGAGACATAAAGAAATACTGTGAAGTATAACTTAACCATTTTAATTCAATTCATTTTAGATTAGATTGCATTACTGAGGATGAGGAAGGAGAAGGTGAATTCTACGGTTTTATGGGCTAACAGTAATTCTGTATTTGCCACCTCAGTTTTGCACCAAGGAAAACAATAATGCTCGTTTTGAATTACTTTGGGATTTTCAACCACCTAGATAACGTTATTGTTCAGAAAAGGAAGGACTGAAACTAGATAGCTTTAAAACATTGGTACTAGTAATTTAAACTTCTTCTCTAGTCATTAGCAGAATTAATGAGTTATTTAGGTTTAGTCCTTGGTTAGGTAATATTTTCTGTATGATACTGAAGATTTTTCAGGATGTTATTATTAATGTCTGGTAAACAAAATGATGCTGTGAAAATTGCTTTTTATTCTTTAACAAATACGGTTCTATTCGTTATTTTTTAAAAAGCACATAACTCACATTGAGTCTCACACTAAATCTAGCTGGACTCTTAGCTCTTCCTTATAAAACGGTAAAAGAAAGTAAGTTATTTTAGTATGTATTTACACTTTGCATGTAAAACAGTGAAAGAATTACTTTCACACATGGTTATTTTTAACTAATCTCTGTGTAAACTCTGTAAACCGTGTACTCTATTTGTCAGTAAATAGTTGAGAATTTCTCCTGCTTGTAATTTCTTGCCTTCTGTTTGATGATGTATGGGGCTGTGGAGGGTGTTAGATAACTGCCTTCAAATAATAGGCCATGAGAATATTTGAATGCAAACAAGCATATAATTAAATAAAGAAACAAATAAGAAAGAGGGAATATGCTATTAGGGAGCAGGCATAATTTCTTTCCTCTCTAGAAACTAGTTTTCTCAACTGATTTAAGTATAAAACAAATAAAAAACCACATCCTCAAAAACAAACTAGTGCCTTGAACTTTCYCCTCTTTAATCATATTTATCTTTTTTTTTAATGAGTATTCTAAAAATTTMTTTGTTTTTATAATTACTTGTAATTTCTCAAATTAGACTGTGATAGAAAGAAATCACAAAAAGAATTCCTCGGGTTATGGCATTCAGCTGCAAATTCCACATCAGTGTGCGCAGATATGCACACAGTTATGCACAGGGTCAAATAACATGCTCACTAATTTCACATTTAAATACAGAGAAAGTTAGTTCCTCTCCCAGAGTATTCTAGATGCATAACAGTAACTAAAGACAATCCCAATGCAATTCACATTTCACCTCAAAATAGAGAACCAGTATCCTGGCCAACCTCTGAAATGGATTTGCTGTGTCTCAGTCTTTTACTGATCTCTGAAAACTGTAGCAGAGGATGCCTAGAGAAAAAGCTTCTTGCAAAAGCCAGATCTTGCCTCTGGGAAGGGCAGCGGGCATCTGATCAGCTGTACCTGCCTTCTGCCAACATACCTCTCAGCTCCGCCATCCCAAACTCAGTCCCACACCTGAAGAAGCTGGAAAATCAAGATGGTACGCAAACATGGTGGAGTGGGTCAGTATGGGATAGTAGCTCCTGCAGGCTTCATACCGAGACTTGCTGGGAAAGGGTAAGAACATACAAAGAATAAGAAAAGTGCCAGGAAAGATTCTGTGGTGACTTAGAGTCTAAAAGAAAATAAGCTTCAACTAACAGTGGCTAGACTTGATACCTTCTTTATTATCTAAGGTTCCAGAAATTTGATCCCCAGCCTGGCCTTTAATGTTCAGTAAATCTCCATGTGAGTTAAGTAACTGCAAGTTAAGCTGTGAAGCTATCAGTTGAACTGGAAATGTTTTTGCGGGGGGGGGGGGGGGGGGGGGGGGGGGTGTGCTACAAAATTATATTTTTGTAGAGAAAAGGTGGTAAACATCAATTATAACTTGCGTTTGCATGGCGCTCTCTGCAATGGTCAAAATGACCAATGACCAGTAAAAAAGGTGTTCATGTACAGAGACAGAGTTCATACTTATTTATTTATGATTGAAAATGAGGCATGGAAATTCACTGATTCTCACAGGTCCTTCACGAAACTTTGACAGGAATCTCTGTCACTAGGTTTCCAAGACATTGGCTCCACTGCACATTTTTCTTTGAAGTGCACACAACTCTATTTATCACTAAAATGCCTTACAACTTAGGCATTAAATTTTTTTAAGTTTCTGCTGAATTCTCAAGAGGTAAAAGATGAAGAGAGATGAATTCTTATAAAAGGCAGAAGATAAAAATACAGGCACTATCTTCATTTAGTTTTATTGCTTTATTAGTATTCAGTTTTGCACTTTCCTCTCAGTATGACAATCACTTTTTTCGTTCGTGTGTTCATGTGTTTGCCAAGTCTGCCGAAGAGCTCTTGTCATGGATAAGGAAATTGTAAGCTTGACAAAAAATTTGGCATCTGGTAGAAGGAGTGGAGGCTTGAACTCGTTAGGTAAGGAGTTTGGGGCTGAGCACAGAGAAGACCTAGGGGTGTCTTCGCAGGGTTTAGGCCTCAATCATAAAAACTTCTGCAGGAGAAAAATGTTGACTACTTACAGTTTGTATGTCATGCCCTATGGCAGTATTGCAAATGTTCAAATGGCAGAACCAAATGTGTTTGAAGGAAAGGGTGCGTTTACTTTCTCAATTCCATTTACATGTTGTTCAAAGAAGCAGGTATCAAGGTTGTATCAGGACCAGCTTACAGCATGGGAACTAGGCAACTTTCTGCTCAGCTTTGCAAGAGTTCTTTATACCTCACTCACTAGCACGGCATTGGAGAGTCATTCCAAAATACATCAAGCAGCATGACTTCTTGCTTGTTGCATGCTGTTTGTTTTCTTATCTTCTTCCCAAGGGAAGATGCTTGGGCAGTGAAGTGTCGTCTTTTGGTAGAGTTGGTTTTATTATAAATATGCATGGTGCCTCGGTGTTTTTGCTAGAGAAGGTCAAATAAATGTGTCTTGTACTTTGAATGGAAGGTCAGGTTTGTGACTGTCCTTATATCCCAGGATATGTATTTCACAATCCCAGAGTGGTCTCCAAGAACATTCTGTCTCCTGGACGGACAACTTTTATGACAGCATTTACCCCTACTGAGGTGGAGATAGGGAGCAAAGGGAATGTTCTGCAGGGACAGATGAGTGCAGTTGTCAACACTAAACAGTAGATGCTTTTTGGCCATTGTGGGAAACCCCACTGTGATGAGAAGGACCAAATCTTGCTTTTGACTTCTTTGTGGGAAGAGATTGTAGACAGCTGAGGACAGGTCTGATAATACAGTCAAAATAAACAGCGTGGCTGAGGGCTTTTTATTCTAGGTGAATTGTTCTAAGTGCTGAAAAGCCTGGTGACCAAATACATCAGACTCTTGTAGTCCAGCCAGGAATCAAGTGAAGCATGAATAACTGAGTAACATGTCACTGTCTGCCAGCATGGGATGGGGTCTTCTAGCCAATCAAAGCTCATAGAAAGCATTACTCATGGGTAATGCTATGTCCGAACTTAGCACAATCAAGGAATGCACAATCAAGGAATGCAAAAGGACTTCTAAATTATAGATTCAGTTGATCAATTACAGATGTGGATCGACTAACTCCAAAGTAGACTGCATTTTGCACTCCTCAGAAAGGCTTTCCTCACATCATGATTCTTGCATGGGTTCTGTTTCACACAGCTGTTTTTCATCCTTGGACTAACTTTGTCCAAGTACAGAGCCAACAAGACAGAAACAGCAGCATGGTTGTATGGAGTAAGTAATAGACAAAGCAGTGTACCATCTACCTTTCTCTAGTATGTGACTTTATGCCACCTGATCAGTTTAGCTTGATGATAAAAAAGAGCCAAGAGAGCTTGTTCTTCAACTCCACATGTGAACAGTCCGATAGTATCTAGCAATTATTCATCACTGCAAGCCTGCAGAAAGGACTCAAAGCAATTTAGTACATTCTCCAGCATCCTTCCCTTTCAGAGGAAACAACTTAACATTCATAGCTGACCATCTCAAGTGCTGCAGGAGGATATGGGAGGGTGTGAACATGCTAATTCTCTATAAATAGTCATTTCTATTAATGTTAGTGACATTTAGCCACACAAGCTAAATGGCTCTGTAGGTCAATGGCCCTGCCTGAGGTCAAGTAATCCTATTTCTTCTGTAGAGTAAGTGCTTGCTTGTTGGAACCCAGAGGGGGCTGACATGTGGTCCACACCTGAGCTCTGTAATGTCTGCCGTTTCATTGTCTTCAGTTAATTGATCATAATGAAGACTGAAGATTTAGTGACTGGAACAGTTAAATACAATGAGCCTGTCAGGATTTTTTTTCCAATTCTTTTTCAGCCATGARAATCCTTTACTTTCTTATTCGCAGTACAGAACAAACTAGTGGTTGGTCTAAACAGATATTCTGTAGCATTTCTTTTATTTTGCACGTCTTCACTGCAATGGAATAGGAAAAAGTAATGATATCTGTTTACTAGTGGGTAGTTGCCTCTGCATAACTACTCAGGAATTTTTTGATGGGAAAATATAACTTGTATCAGCAATATTTCTTGACTGAGGAAACTGTGAATGGTAAACGTGCAATGTATACATTGTTACAATTCTGTCAGAAGATTATTAAAGCAGTGCAAACAAAGCAACCAAATTATAAATTCCAGAAATATTTTTTCTACATGATTTCAGGTGTCCATTTCCATTCATATCATTCAACATATCTCTACCTGTACTAAGCAGAGGCAATACCTGTTTCCTGTAAATGACTGACACCAGCAATACAGAATAAAGATAGAAATTTGTATGCTTTAGGGAAGCTACTACATTGCCTCACAGATCTATTGTTCTTCTTTAAGGGAATCAAGAAGCCTACAGTCAAGGGAGAAGAAGTTAACATAGTCTATACAGATTCAAAAAAGATATTTGACAAGATTAAAAAACATACACTGACAAGGGCTAGCAGGAAAAGCGCTTGTGTCATTACAATTGTTCAAAAAAACAGGAGACACAGGAGTAAATGCCAACTGTCACAGACTACATGGAGCATCTCTAGGACCTGTGCTCAGATCCAAAGTGTTCATCATATCCGAAATGACCACAAAAAGGTGTGACTCAGAAAGAGAYATGGTGTGCTGCTGATGCTGTTACACATGCAAGAATGAGGGCTGAAAATGAACCGCAGAAGAGCCTCAGGAGATTGAGTGACTAAGTACGAAAACAGCAGAGGTTTACATTTATGTAAACGAATGTAAAATGATACTTGAAAACACAATCCTAACTTTGCATGCAAATCTAATGATGGCCCCAAATTGGCTATTACTACTAGGGAGTGAGATTTTCAAGATATAATAGATAGTTAACACGAAAATACCAACACAGACATCAAATATCAGTGTTGAATAATGATTTTTTTTTTAAATGAAAGGGAATGCTATGAATTATTAGGAAATGAATACTGAACAAGACAAACAATGTCATTATGCCACTGGGTAAAATCAATTATGTGTATTATGAATACCAAGAAYGTGACTGAAAGGGCGTAGCAGAAATGAAAAGGTAGAGAAACCTAGCAAGGATAATTTTGAACCACAGAGTGGCCTTCCTATAAAGAAGAGGTAGAATAGATTAGGATTACTAAACCTGGTGAGGATACAGCTAGGAATATGATAAGAGGTCTAGAAATCAAGGGTGGCATGAAGAAGGTGAATAGAGAATCTGTTCTAAAACATCTGGGAGACATCAAATGATACTAGCAACAAAATGCACTGTAGATACAAATGTGTATACCATTACAGCTTCTTTTTCATCAGAAGGACAGCTGCAAGCTTAAACAATCTTAGACACCAGATGAGCAGTTTTTATGGTACTTGAATCTACCAGCAACAATACAATATTTGCCACTGACTGAATCTTCTTTATGTCTAGTGAGTTGTCTGAGAAACCACATTCTCTTACTTGACTCCTTGGAGATACATACAACTTTGGACATTTTTGTTTGCAACAAGCATGCGAATAATAAGTAGGATGTCAAGTCGCTGAGGTCTACAAACTTAAATTCTCTTCCCCTCAAAAATGGGGTGGCCTCAGGGAACCATCCCTGGCCTGTACTGTCCTCGAAACCATGGCCACATGTTGTTTGGGAGAGTGCTGACCGGTAAGGACAAAACCCCCTAATAATGCCAGAGTATAGATGACCATGGGTGTGTCCTCAGGCTCTGATGCTGTTTTCTTTACTAGTACAGATGCAGACACTGATAGATGAAGAGGAAAATCAAGGGTATGATGTATCTTTGCACTGTCCCAGGGGAGCCAGGGAAGGCTGTCGTGACTGATCACTTTCTTCTTGTGATTCATGGGCCACTTGCTGTAGAACCATTTAAAAAACTCACAGTGCAGAGGTGTTTTCTGTTCTTGTTTATGGAGCACATATCCGCAAGTAA
Organism: Phoebastria nigripes; assembly: GCA_035582835.1. Lineage (NCBI taxonomy): Eukaryota > Metazoa > Chordata > Aves > Procellariiformes > Diomedeidae > Phoebastria > Phoebastria nigripes. The sequence goes on from JAYKAV010000322.1 coordinate 2,024,736, forward strand.
CCTGGGACAAGGACTGTAGGGGCTTCATAGATATTTCTGTTTTAAATTTGTGCCATATAAACAGCCAAAGAATGATAGCAGTGATTCTTTGTAACCATTGTACAGTCCAGAGCTGTGTGAATGATGTCACTGTGTTTGGAATAATTCCTAAATCACATGAAAAATACTCATGGGCTGTAGTAAGTGCAGCTGAACTTTGCCAGCTTTCATTTCAGACAGGCAGAACTATCTTTTCTTTTTCACAGGACTTATCACAGAATCATAGACACGTTGACTGGAAGGTATCTCTGGAGGTTTCTAACCCAACTTCCCACTCAACACAACATGGTCAGCCAGGGCTTTGTCTATCTGAGCCTTGAAAATTGGAAGGAGATTCCTCCACCTCCCTGGACTCACTCTCTAGTGCTGCACTATCAGTCTAATAAAGAAGTTTTTCCTAATGTCCATCCTGAACAGCCCAGGCCACAGTCTGTGGTTATTGCACCTTGTTATTAGATGATTAGATGAGGACAATAACTTCCCATAACCTGCTGGCCATGCTCCTCCCAGTGTAGCCCACTATGCAGTTTGCCTTGCTGTCCGCCAGAACACAGTCTTGGCTCAAATGTGGCTCCTATTTGTCCCCTGTAACACCCAGGTTTTTTCCAGCAGGGCTGCTACTCAGCCTGTAGGTAGGTATCCCTCTGCTGATAGAGGAGCATGTCTTTGTGTCCATAAAAATGGACAGGTTGCTTTTTCCACCACATATTCAAACACGGAATGGGATTCAGCCCCTTTGTGACACAGTTGATGACAAAGTTCAGATGAAAGGAATGTGAATTAACCAATGGGTCAGCAATTATGATTTCAGTTAGATAGGACATGCATCGGGAACCCGAACTGTGGTTACTTATTGTAGACCTCATCTGTCCTTGCTTTCAACTGACAACTGCACAGAAAATGGCTCAGAATAAGAAGCGTAATTTTGTTTTCTTAACATGTCCTGTGCAAAAAAAATGTGGCTTTCTGACAATAAGGTTCCTAACAAGTCGAATATATTCATCCAGCTCCACTACCATCTTTTTAAACAGAGAATGAATTTACCACATAAGATGTGTGAAGTGGGGTATTCTCCAGTGCTCCGGCATTGCACAAATTGCCAGTCTCATGACAAGATATCAGATAGTTGTTCACTGCCATTACAATCTGTTCTTTACCTGATTCAGAATGATAAAAGCCTCTCATTGAGAGTGTGAGTATATTTGGTTATACTGTATGAGGCTGTGACTACATAATCACTTTGATAGTTGGTTTCAGTAAATACCAAGTAGCACATATGTTGAAAGCTAGATTTGCTCTTGCAGACCAGTCAAAGACCAGCATATTATTTTCAGCAGGGAAGAAAGCAGAAAAACTTAAATCTACAATCCATTCCCTAGGAACTRGAAAATTTTCTGAAAAAAAAGTTGTACGCAGAAGATCAGCAACATACTGAAGCCAGCAAAAAAATTGAATACATCCCTATAATTCAGAAGCCAAGTTTACTGACTATAAATCTGGAGTGAAATGCCTGGAAAACCACACAGCAGACTTTCAGCCTTGACAGTGCTTTTCCCCCCTTCTGATGTTTCAGCATCAGCAAGCACAGGGTGCTCTGAGTGAAAAATGGTGCCTCTCCCCTATCATTTGTCCAGACAGTATGTGTTTCACTCAGACTTCTCCCCATCACTGTAGCCGTGTCTATATCATGCCCATGTTGTTCTTTTTCATTTGTGGAATAAGCTCTTGAGCTCTGTATTCTCCACTTCTATTTAGTTACAAAACAACCAGAAGCAGATATCATGACAACTGAGGCCAAAACTGTCCAAGTTTTTGCTGGATAACCAGGCGGTCTCTTGCCCTGTCCTACTGGACAGAAAGCTCTCCCAGTGAATTGAGTTTTTCGGAGTCTGACTGAGCTGTGCATACAGGATGAAAGGAGGGGATGCACTGTGCTCCCTCCAATGCCATTACCTGAGGCAATTGCACCAGTAGGCCTTGGCTATCCCTGTCAGGAAGGCTGAAATTTCCTCTTTTCCACTCAGTTCAGTTCTATTTCTTTTCTAAATTTCATAGCCCACTTTTTGTTTTAATGCATCCAGCAGTGACTAAATCAGAGTTCTTCCTACAGTGCATAAGAAGGCCAGCCTGGAAGCTAACCTTCTTTTCATCCCACTCAAAAACATCTCTCTCAGATGAGCCAAACCCCATACAGCATTGCCTGCTCCTACTTTACCCTCTGACACACCAAATCCCATCTCTCATGCATTTACAGCAGAGCACCACAACATCTTCCCTATGCAATGATCTCCCAAGGCATGCAAAGTCCTCATCCTACCAACCAGCCTCGTAGAGCAGGACTGGGGCGGCAGCACTGCTCTTGCCACCAGTGGGGGACCATTAGCAGGACCTYGTGTGGAGCCTGCTTCCACCTGCAGCCTATAGCGCTACCCGCAACACATTAGTGCATAAATTAGCTCAACGCCACCTTCCACACTGAAATGAAGGAGAATCTTCCTCTGCCAAATCCTTGATATTTTGCTCCTGATTCCTTTAAAATCTGGTGTTATCATAAGACATTTATGATAATTCAGTGCTACAGATTGTATTGATACAGGTGGTAGAATAAGAGTTTTCTGTTTAGATTACGTTTCACTGTGAATTTTGCACTGAAATCAGTGCCCAATTTCTACACATTCTTTAGTCATTCACACTTTTCCATACCAACAGAGGTAGGGCTGTAGAAAGTAAAAGATATGGAGAAGTGCCTAAAAGGCAGGTATCTTCTGGTGATGGCATTCCATCTTCCCAAAATACTCTACTTCTTAGACAGGTTCTTGCAAGTGGAAGAAAAGATAAGACATCAAGAACCTTCAGCTCTTGTAAATCTTTCAGTTTTACAGTCAGGCTACACTCATACGAAGTTCTCCTCAAGATGGTGCTGAAAGTGTGTTACACTCATTCATATTCCCCTGGTTCTGCACCGACATTTATAAGGTCTGAAGACTTTCCTGGACTGATGTATTTGCCCAGAAACAGTAGTATCTTAAAGCTGAAGAGTAAACACTAGATTTGAAAAACAAACTGAATTTTTATGAAGCCTAAGAAGCGTTAGCATACCAATTTTCCTGCTACATTCTTCTCGGAGCAACTTTGCCTTACATTGCCATTAGCAAATCCAGATACTAATTTCATTGTAATGATTAAGTTAAAAGGAATCACTTGGGTGTATAACCGTTAGTCATAATTTCTAATATCTTGACCACACTTCAAGAGATAAAAATGCACTTTTCCTAACATAAAATCATGGATGAACTCTACTATTTGGTTTGAATGGGACTAGTTTAAAGCACCAGAATTAACTGTTTTACAAGTTATCTTCGATATCCCTTTAGGACAACCTACTTTGATTTTACAAAAGAGAAAGATGAAGATAGGCTTTTCAGTTAGGATAACAGAATCCAGATCCAAGGAGTTGCATTACCCTAGGCACCAGCTCAGCCATGTCACTTTTATTAGAGCACAAGGGACAATGTTATCATTGGAAAAAATTATAAGATCCCTTCGGAGGACTGATAGCCACAAAAAAAATGAAGCCCCATTCCAAGTTCAGTTTCTTTTCCTGAAATTTCTTAAAAAGAAAAAAAATCTGAGTTTCCAGAA
>JAYKAV010000322.1:2028426-2064554 GCA_035582835.1 Phoebastria nigripes
CAAGATAGTTCTCTTATTTTGTTTTGGACTCTTGCCAACTGACTCTTCCAGTTTTCCTACCATTTGCTCTGCTAATTCAACAGTACCCAGTAGGTGGCCTCAGTGTATAATGTATTTCTTTACTCTTTTTTATTAATTCTGCCTTGCTTTTTTCGTTGTAACAATTTTACTTCAGTTGGAATCTCCTGCTTTTGATAACTTATTTTCAAAATTTCAGCATCAGCTATTTGTTAAATATTAATCCCTTTAAATATTACTCCTTCTCTGTTGGTGAAAAAAAGTAATTCCATTTCTAGAGTGCAACTAATGATTTGGAAAAAGAACAAATAAGATCCATACAGTTCTGCTCTGGTTTAGAGATACCACCCATGTATTTCTTGATTCTCCCTTTACCTCTCATTTTACATTCCTCAGGGCCTGGAAAAAACATTTTCTTTAGAGAACATGACATATTATCCAGGTCCAGACAGACATACTCATATGGGCTGACAAATGTGGCAGATCCCTGGAGTCTTCTGCTCCGGATCTTTCAAAGAGCTATTGATGACTCTTGTTCTCCCACATCTCCATCTTCAGAACTCAATTAACTTTTGGGATACAGTCAGCCCCCGCTTATGAACAAGGGTGTTACCTACATTCTTCATCCTGTGGGAATGCCCTTTCAGATAAAGAGAGGGAGGTTCTTTTGATATGAAAACTGTGAAATGCATTCTTAACTGATTGAAGATCTTAATTATCTTATTTCTTGTTCTTGTGGGAAACATTTCTTAGTTTCTGGATAAGCAAGACTACCTATAGCCGGCATCACTGACACAACGTATTTGCAGCTCTGTGTATTTTCAAATACCAGAATTAATTGAATGCAAGTATTTAAGACATATTCAACATCATGTTTGTACCCATTATCACAAAATAGGAAATTCTGAGCTCCACCAATTGGTGGAGTCACTTTTATAATATTTTGTCTTGATGAGACTCGTACAGAGTCTCATGCAATAAATCCTGTAACACAAGATCAGTTGTCATTTTCACTATGACCTTCTATACCAAAAGAAATGCCAGTGTATTTGTGAAACACATTTGCCAGTGAAGTATATTTGTCTATAATGGATGTCCCCAAACTTCCTGACCCTATTTTTTGTAGATAATTGATACATAAACTGAGTCTTTGGCTATTGCCAGTAAGCTAATAAGACAGACAGTCTTATAGTTTCCCTACCATAATGAGGCCTGAAACCAATTTGGCTAGGATCAAGGAAATATGAAGCCTCCAAATATTTCCGGAATTGCCTCACTATAAACTTTTTCAGAAAGGTAGATTGAAATGTCCTATAATAGATGCGACTGCATCAAGAAGCAGATATTTTTAGATTTGTGTTAACAAGGGCTTCCTAAGGAGAACTTGGGTGTCTGGTCCTATAGTACCCTAACACCACTCTCAGCTAAGCTTGGGATCTTCATTGCCCAACAATGTGGCCTCAGTACTGTCTTCACTTAAGGTTTCATTTACATGGGGATGCTAAGGAAAATATCTAGTCAAGACAAATTAACTAGTTGATGTACATAAGTGAGGCTTTATTACATTTTCATTCATAAGAAAGGCAGTTTTATTTCACAGTAGGCTAAGATACGGTGACCTAAGTTACAATGAAAGAGAGCATCCACACAGAGGTTTAGTGCAACTTACCATACATGCATTAGTTTATTTCATTTTAACATTCCCGAGTGTCCCAGTGCACGTAAGTCCTAAGAAAACAACATTAGCCGAAATGAAAACTTGGGTTTGCATTTGTCCCCTCCATAGCCTGCTCTGCTACCATGGAGACAGATAGCTCTGTCAGTATCTAGTAATCTCATCGTCAAAGAAACAAAAACATTCTTGGTGAAAGAGCCTGCAAAGCTATATTGGCCCTAGATGTGATCTTGCGCCCTTCATTGAAATCCCACTTCATCACAAAAGGAAACAGAACTATTCTCTGCCACCCTTGTTTTCTTCTCATCTCTTTCTCCGAATGGTAATCAGAGCTCCTAAATTATAAATTGTTCCATGGGCAGCACAACTAATGGGTCCTGCGCAATGCCCTACGTCTCCCCAGCACCACCATCACAGCACCCCTGTCCCTTCTCCCTCATCCCTTCTGCTCCTCAGTGCAACTCTTCCCACTCCTCCCCACCAAGGCAGGACCCTGCAATACCTTCAGTCCACCCCTGCATGCCTAGCTCAGGCTACTTAGTTCACACCCTTGTTGTCTCCTCTCCATAGCTCAGTCTCTTCTCCATAGCTCCTGCCGGTTTGGCTGGGGACTGACAGCACCCTCTCCAGATAGCACTGGAGGACTGGCCAAGCGTTGGATGCCTCTCGGAGCAGGCAGTGACTCAATTCTTCCTGCATTTCGAGCCTCTTCTCTCCTACAACTCTTCACAAAAAGTATGGAAATGTAACTTCTATGTCCTTCTGCCAAATATTCCTGATTGGATTACCGGCAGGGCAGCCAAAAGACATCCTGGTTAGTAATGTGTCGTCATGGTCAGAAACTAGGCCTGTGAGACGAGAGCCCTGGGGTCCTAACCCAAACTGAGAACCAGCTTTCCCTGTGCTCCCCACGAAGGGACTTCACTTCACTCTTCATTTCTTTGTCTATGTAACAGAAACGTGAAATAACTTATCAAAACTAATTTTCAGAAAGGTGTTGTGAGTTTAATACACTGGTTATATATTGTGAGACTGCTGTTCTTTAGCACTGAAGAAAGAACAGAGTAGGTCTTCCAACCCTCAAGAACATATCAAAATGAAGAAATTAAAACTACATTCAAGTACTTGGGGATATTTGTATTTTGGGGCTATATTCTGAATACTGAACACAATTTAGAAGGAACTCCAACTATTTTTAAAGAGAAAAGAAGTGACACATGGAATTTATTTGCATGTTAGCTGGAGAGACATTGAAGGAAATGCAGATTTAACCCTCAGACTGCAAAGGACAAAACTACAGCACATTCCAGTTTCATGAGATTTAAATAAACCTCCTCTTCACCACAGAGTAGACAGAGCTCTCACAAGCTATCGCAGATCTCGGCTCTGTTCCTTCCAGAAGCTGCTGCCAGGAAATCTTGACTTCTTATTTCTTACTTTCCTGGAGCACTTTATACCCATATGGTTATACATGATTTGGGTGACTATAGTGATCACAAGCTCTTTGTTAACACACCTCTGCTGTGCATAAACTACTGAGGAGTCACTGGCCTGGGCCCATCTTCCACCCAACGCACTGATCTATCCTGATCAATGCAGTGATTTAACTACTGCAAWGCATTCTCCATTTCTTCAATCAGATCTTGGAACAAATGCAATAGGCTGAACACAAGTAGAGTCTCATCCTTTCCTTTTCAAAGAAAAACAATCAAGCTAATCACCCCTTTATAAGGAGGCGTCTCCAGGTGCAGCACATCAGGTACCTCAGGTAACCCAGGACTACTGAACTGCAAACCAAACTGATGTCTGTGGCATGTCCAGCAATAGAAAATGTGAAATGGAAAGCACCAGCTTTTTACACACAGCTTTGCCACTTGCAGCAGTTCAATGGGTATTAAAGAGGGTGAGCTGGGAATGCTGCCTGGTGTAAGGACAACGTATTTAGGGGAAAGGTGAGCAGGTAAGTGGAAAGGAGAGGGACGTCCCCAACACGCTGTCAGGATTTGGCACAGACCAAATTTTTTCTTTCTCTCACTGGCCCTAACATATTTTAGCTATTTCAAAGCATGACCATTAGCCCCATTCCGCTATAGCGAAGGGTACTGGGAGAGGAAGGATCAGACCAGGATCACACACCAACCGTGCACCAAGTTCAGTGTCACTCAAACTTCTGAAGTCAGGCAATAACGAGTTAAGATACACACCAAAAACACCTTAGCTCTGCTCAATTTTGAGCAATTGTAGTTTAATTCACATAAATATATTTTGCTTGTGAAGATTATACATACTGTTCTAGAATTGAGGCTCTGATGCTGATTCCATCTCATTCATTGCTAAATCTAAGCATATGTTTACATGAGACGTATTAAACCAAAGCATCCCAAACAGCTGTGCGCTCAAACTTTTAGTCTGGTACCCGGAATTAACCCTGTTAAATTTTACAACCATTTATTTTATTCTCAGCCACATAACTCTTACAGAAAGCTACACTTTCACAGGCCTACCATGGACCCCCAAAACCCCCTCTTCCCCGTGCATCAGCAGCTCTTACAAGACCATAGGAGTCCATCACAGACACATGGTATAAAACTTGGCTTTGGCCATTCTGGATCCCTTAGGGAACCTCTCTTGTCTTCTTTTGATCATATAAATGGGGTGGATCATCTCATGCCCCAATAACAGAGCTCTCAAGCTGCTCCAGCTACCTCTCAATTCAGCATCCTCTAAAGCTGGGGACACAGCTGGATACCAGCAGACAACTCCAAGTGATTATTGCCCGTTCCAGGAGGCAGAGCTGAGGTTGCATTAGCATGTACCTTGATTCCTCACTCTGGTTTTCAGAGATCAGAGTGTTATTGAACTGCACGTCCTGAAAGAGCGTGAGACATTACAGAGCAATTTTGACAATGTGTTAACACATTTTTCTGCAGTGAAACGGGCAGGATTATTGAGCCAATGACCAAGCTTTTTAAATCACAAGCTCACCCACTTCCCCCTCATCTTTCCACATGCAATCCTCTCTTCCCTCATGTGACCGTCCCATTCAGAAAAATTGAGACAGCTTATCTCTCATGGGTCTTTAATGCACTGCTGGCRTTGTTTTTCTGGTTTAAGAGCTTATGCATGGTGTTCTTGTTTGCTGTAAACTTAGTCATAAGCCTAACAAGCTTGTATTTTACCTGTGCAAACTATTCTGTGGAGTACAAAATATGTAAATTTTTTCCGTAAAGAGAAATGTCATTGCATTTGAAACTGATGTGGAATATTGGAAAATAACATCCTGCAAAGACTGTAGCCACTTCCAGTTTTGACCTGCAACTGTGCTTCTAAGTGTTGCAAAACAGACAAAGTGAAACCTGAACAGACATGGAGAAATGGGAGAAGTTTTAATGGATACCTTTATTATTCAGTTTGTGAAGCTGTAATGTGCTTGTGCTCAGGACTTGTAAAAGGGTGTCTAACTTTCACAAGAAACACCTAGTACTGTGCTCTTGTGTTTATCAGAAAAATGAAAGTTGCATTTTCACAGTCAGTAAACAAAGAACAAGACATAAGAAGTTCAAGTATTACAATAATATGGAGTGTAGGACATGTATGACTATGTGGATAACAAAAAAGGAAAATAAATGTAAAAGAAAAGGAACACATGTCTAAATTAAAAATTAACATCTTACTTCAAGCACCAACAGAAAGATAACCCATAAGGGAAGAAAATCTTCCCAGCACACCTAGGTCTCAGAGAAGGTGTGCAACTCCAGCAGATGTGAACACAAGCTTAGCACTAGAGGAATGCTGCCTTGGAAAAGAACCCTTCTTTTCTCCTTTTAGCAATAGTACAAAGCTCTTTTACAGGTGTACCTGTACAAGGTTTTGTACACGTGTTTGGATACATTTTATTACTAAACTACGTTGACCTATATGAGATAAATAAATCTATCTATCTACTGCTGAAACAAAGTTATCTTATCTGGTATGAGGCAACAAATATATGCTGACTGTTTCAAATCTAAGGGGGCCTTTTGACTTCTGCCCATAGTGAGCTCCAGTTCATATTTCACTTCTGAGTCTTCTCATCTCTGATGTCTTCCATTCATCTCCAGTCACCAGCAACTGGAACTGTAGTGAGGTTAGGTAAGGCTGAACACAGCATAATGACAATCTTGCCTGCTCCACTTTGCACACGTTTAATTGCACAAATATAAAGCCCAGGAATTCCTTATTATATTTGTCCCATTTTTCTCAGTAATAAATCAAATTAAGGTGTCATTTTATTATGTATTAAGTATCTTGGTGTGTACCTTTTACTGTGGTTGCTACAGGTCCTAAACAAAAGAAGGAATGCATCATTACATCTATGCAGGAAGTGGCAGAACACACAAGATGAAGTTCACAGAATACATTGATAAAGAAGAAACAGGAGAAACCAAATGAAAGTGGAAATTTGGTGCAGGGGCTTTCTACAAAGGGACACCAGAGGCAAGATGCTGAGAACATATAGACAAGTATTGGCTCCACTGGAAGGACTGATTAGTCTGGGCATTAGATCTGAAAACCAAACAGCACTGGCTCAGCTGTTCAGGATAGACAACCACTGGCTCAAATGCTCAAGGAGCCGCATGCCCTTCACTGTGTAGGTTTTTCACTTAAGATTTCACAGTCATAGGAGATTTAGCCATAATATTATAATTACACACAGAGGAAATTTCTTTATGCTAGTACAAATATTATCTTCTTTAAAATTAGATTGTTTTGTGAATCATATTAACCTATCAAATCTGAAACCTGTGTACTGCACTGACCTTCATATATTCAATGGTCCCCAGGTTTAGACATTTTATGGACAGTTAATGTAACAAGAATATAAGTCTAAATATATAGGGATGAGATGAAAACTACACTTTTCAGTGTAATTCTTCATTCCCTGACTTTCAACATAGAATAGAATAGAATAGAATAGAATAGAATAGAATAGAATAGATCAGTTGGAAGGGACCTACAACGATCATCTAGTCCAACTGCCTGACCACTTCAGGGCTGACCAAAAGTTAAAGCAAATTATTAAGGGCATTGTCCAAATGCCTCTTAAACACTGACAGGCTTGGGGCATCAACCACCTCTCTAGGAAGCCTGTTCCAGTGTTTGACCACCCTCTTGGTGGTGAAACACTGAAATGTTATTCTTTTGCATTAAATGTGATTCATTTGTGGCTTTCTGTGGCTCCATCCAGCGTATGCTGTTAAAAGATAGGCATATGTGATTTCCAGCAACACCTAATGACCATCACCTCTTCAAACAGCCACTATATCTGAGTTATGGAACTCAGAAAGCTTTTTTTTTTTTTTTATTATAGGGCCATCAGGAATAATGTTCAGTATTATAAACTTTGCAAGGGAACGTGTTAAATGCTTCAGAGGAAAAGTTAAAAAGACAAGCTAGTTTCAAAGTGTTTACAGTTCAATTTTCCACATGGCAAAGCAAGTTTGCCAAACATGAAGGAGGTTTACAGGGAAGCACATGAAATAAAACCCAGTGGGTTTCCTTTCCTATCACACCTGAACACTGTGAAGGTAGGATAAATACTTGGCAGATGAAGAAACACAGGTCTATTTCTCTTAAAAAAAGAAAAAAAAAAAAAAGAAAAAAAAAACAACAAAAACAACAAAAACAACAACAACCCCCCAAAAAAACAAAGCAAGCAAACCACTGGGTGAATTGTTCTTGAGCACTTTGTCTCCTACCCAAATTTCATTCACATTTCATTACATGCAGAAACAGTCATATGGAGGTGAGATACAATAGAAACAGAACTGATGAAGAGGTGGACAACAAACATTAGCAAATCATGGAGAGAGACCTAAATATTTGAATGTTCAGCAAGGTGTAGGAAGAGTAGATGTCAGCCATTATTTGTATGGGTTTGGAAAGAATTCTGCCTGTGGGCAAGGTAATCCCATAATTTCTTGTTAGAGGAGCTCTGCACTTTACAGTAACCTTTTAGTAAGTTACAGTGGGTAACTTACTTAATGGTTGGCATCATTCAGGCCAGCACCCTCCCAGTGCCAAGGAAAAGAAGTCAAAGAGGGCTGGTGCCAATAAAATGTTGCTGCTCCCCACTAGCTTCTGTTCAGGCCCATGCAGCAGAAGGCTCTCTTATACTGCAGTCCTGACCTGTGTAAGTCAGGCTGGCAAAGCACGTTCTTATGTGCTTTATCATCCCAGCTTTGACTACTGTTGTTTCCCTTCCTCGCAGAGGCTTCTCTGAGGGGGCAGCAGGCATGTACATCAGAGGTCCTCCTGTCCCTGACCTAACAGAAGGAATGAAGAAAGAAGCAGATCCTGTGGGTCATTAACAATGCATTCTCCGTTCTTATATCCCTGATGCTTAAGAGGTTCTCTGGCTTTGCTGCATTGGGAACTGATCTGCCACCAGCCTTTCATAATCTCCTACACATTTCATTGTCCTGACATTCAAGTGTCTGGGCAACCTCCTCTGCGGAAAGTCTTTCCTTAGATTTCTGAGGTCAATGGGAAATGACTGAGACACAGATAACCATTTTAGCAATGGGACTGGCAAGTAAAGGCTTGATTTTTAAGATTTAAAGAGGTGAAATAAAAAAAGTTGAAGAGGATAGTAAGGGGGGAAAGAATAAAACAGTGGTCAGCTTGCTGAGTAGGAAGGACTGTTGAGTTTTGGGAGTGCTGAAGGTAGTAATGCACAAAAAGGGAGTGGTGAGAAGAGCTGAGAATCTGTCCTTAAAAAAGGTGTGTATGAGATACAGCCAAATGCCTAAGAGGTGATGCTTGGGAGACTGCTAGAATTACAACATGTAGCAAATACGGATTGGCTAAGGATCTCCAAATTGTTTCACTGGATATAGATAGGATTCTCCTAAAGGAGGAGGGACAGTGATCTGTTTTCGATACCAAAAGAGTTGCAGAAAGCATGACACCACCAAAGTAAAGGCCGCAGGGAACACAGGGCAAGCCAGGAATTGTGGATGATTTAACCCTTAAACATCACAGATGTGGAAAAAAAGAGATACCAGCCCTGGCAACATGGAGAAGCAGGTCTGGTTGCAATATGGCCTGTAACACTGAATCCCCGCACTGTGAAATTGGGGGTGGACACCTACTCACATGTAAGCATCCAAGTGCTTTTCCCACTCATGGGTATGTCATCATAGGGGCACACCTAAGCTCTAGGCCCAGAGAAAACATTTCAGGACCCACGTTACTGTGTCAGATGCCTATCGCTTTATCAGGTGTCATTGGTCAACTGCCACCACTGACACACAGAAGTTCATCTGCCCTCAGGTACGTGACCGAGCTTCGTGCTGAGACTGAACCGGCGGCGCCAAGCCTCCCTGCTCGCTCCGCCGCAACCAGCAGGTGCCATTTTGTGGCACAAGAGGCCCGAACACCTCACGCAGCCTTAGCAGGGGCGCTCCCGGCGCTGCCGAGCCTCCCGGCGCGCAGGCCGGCCGCCCGAGGGGGCTGCGAGCGGGGTACAGCAGCGGCCGCCATGCCTGTGCCCGCGCCCGCCCTCGGCCCGGAGACACCCTACGGAATCACCCGCGCCTCGCTCGCCACGGGCCACGGGCCGCGTCCCGCCTCCCCACGGCCCCGCGCCGGCACTACATTTCCCAGCAGCCCCGGGCCGGGGAACGGCGCCGTGGCCGCCGCGGGGACTGCTGGGAGAGCCGTTAGGGGGGGCGTACGCCAACGGCCGCCCGTGAAGGGGAGCGGGAGGAGGTGCGACCTGCGCTCCCGGCGGTTGGGAGGATACGGTTTGCGTTGACTGGTGCCAGTCGATGCCTGCAGCTGGCAATAAAACTCGGTTGCTGGCAGATAACGTAAAGATAAGATAAATACGTAAGATAAATAACGTAAGATAAATGCTCATTGCGTACGTGATTACATCTGGGGTGAGAGGGGCCGGTGCGTGACAGCAGGACGCTGGTTTTCCGGAGCATCAACGGCTTCGTGCACCACAGGAAGGAAGGAAGGACGGACGGACGGACGGGGAGGGGGGTTTTGTTATAGGTGCAAACCTGAAGGGGAAAGCCCAACAGCCTAAAAAAAGCCAGACCGCTTAGTGGGTCCCCATTCCTACTGGGACCAGTAATGGTGGTGCCAATCGGTACGGAGGAGGTTTTCAGCTGGCTCCCAGGTGGTTATATGGGGGAAGCAGCTCATTCCTTTTGAGGGCTGTGGCGCTTCAGAGATCGATTTTAAAAATAATTCACTAAATTTACGATCTCTCTAATCGCTTCACAGACATCCTGGAGAGGAACGGCTGTGAGGGGATTGCCGTGCCCGTGGGCTGTGACTGCGTTTATGAGCATTTGTTCAAAAGACAGAGTTCAGGCCCTGGGAGGCAGACACCATGGCTGTGCACTGCTCCATACGGACTTGCAGCAGACCCTTGCCCGTTTCTTACGTGGCCTGAGATTAGCAGACATCATACATCTTTTTGTTTCTCATGGCTTTTTGGTCTTTTCTAGGGAAGACTGGGAACATGAGGTTGGTAGCTGGGCCATCTCTTTGGCAATACCTTCCTGACCACTGTTTTCTCACCCAGTGTTACGCCAAACACAAAATGGCAGTCTATCAAATCACTGTAACCAAGTGAAACAAAACCGTACCCACAAGTATTTAGTGCAAATAAACAAACGAGGACAACATGAAAATAGGAACTGAATCTTCAAAGCTGAGGTTTGGTTTTGGTTGCTTCTAGCTAAAAACCTTTGGGACAGCACTGCACAGGCCGGCCTGTGGATTTTCTTCTCTCAGAAAATTAGTAGATTGCTGTTTTTCTGCAAGAAGTTTGGGTGGCCTGTAAATTAAAAAAAAAAAAAAAGAAAAAGAGAAAAAAAGGATGGAGGTCTCTGTTGAACATGATGGGAAGCTTTTTCCCACCTTCCTTGCTGATCTTCCCTTCTTAATGTATTTTTCCATCTCAGTTTGCAGATGCCTAGAAATTTTCCAATGGAGCTATATGTCTCCATATGGCAAATTTAAGCCCAGTGTGAGAAGAGGTTTACTTTTTTAATTACCTTTGTCATTATGGTATGCATGATCCACAGATGACACAATCCATGGATCACAGTTTAAAATGCAACAGATAGGCTAATGCACATTGTTTTCCAATTCAGTGGTACCTTCAATAATTAATCACTTCCCCTGATTGCACAGTATAAATATTATGGGCCTATACTCTTATGCCTACGAAGGCAGGTAAGTCAGATAAAACTCTGAGACTTTTAACTCACTGTACATGGGTGACATACTAATATGGACAAACTGGAAACATGCACCTTACATACAAAAGGTCTTTTCTGGGGGAAATTAACACATATTATCCAGAGCTCAAAAGGCAGAAAAGCAACATTTCCGTAGTTATTCAAAGCTGCCGTAATGTGTGAGCACATCAACTGCATTTGCTCCATTTATCCATCGGGACCATTAAACGCAAAACTATTTTCTGTGGCTTCAGAAGTCCCTGAACTGAATGTGTCTGTACGCACTGGGGAAATAGCACTTGTATGCTTTCCCTGTTCTTACACTGTTTTCCTAAGTATGTGCTGCTGGTTACCTGAGAAGTAAAATACTAGGTTAAATAGATGTTAATAGATGTTAATAGATTATTTGTCTAATACAGTATGGCTGTTCTTCTGTAAAGAACTATTTTACAGCCAGTACTGTATAGGTACATGAATCAGTCGTGTCGGATCAGCTATGTAATTTAGCTTTCTGAAATGAAACGCTTCTTTCTTTTAACTGCTGCTCTGAACAATAAGAACATTCTCCACAATCACTTTATAAAGTGTCCAATACTCATACATAACTTAGCTGACTCTGAATCTCTGAAAAGGGGCTTCTAGTAGGCAATTACTAGAAACACTGGTTAATAAGTACACCTTTATGTGTATGTATTTGTTTTATAAAAAACCTGCATAAAAGGGTTACAATTTGCAGCAGGAAAATCAGTCTGATTTCCAGCACTAAGGGTGCTGAGGGAAAAGGCAATTTCTTTTCCTCCATTTATAACTTGAGGGTAATGTTCACTTGTTATCACCTACTTATTTATTGTGAGAAACTGAATAATGCTTCACTTCACCCACGCCATTAGAGATTTTGTATTCCTCTATCACACTCCTCCCCTCTCAACTCTCTTCCAAGCTGTTGAAATGTCTCTTAAGCAAAAGCTATCCCATACAGTAACCAGCCTATCACTCTTCTGCATACCTTTCAAGTTCTACTAGATCCTAGATGGGGGGAAGATGCAGGGGAATTAGTCTTCACTCCGCGTTGAAGATGTGGGTGCACTATGGATTAAATCATGGCGTGATTTCTATTTTTTGCTTTCTATTTTCTTATCCATTTCTTCCCTGAAAAACTATTACTTCACATGTTGCTCTGACATTCTTCCCAATGCTCCCAGAGCTCTTTCCCTAATTCAGAGACAGTCATTTTGGGTTTAAAAAGCAAGGGATTGTCAGCCTGACAGATTTTGAAACGAAGTCCAGTCTAAAACCAGGTCATGTTTTGTCCAAGCGTAATTTTCAGGGAATGGGAAGGAGGCTGAGGAAAATAACGTTAGTGGAACTATCCTTCAACTACAGGAAGTTAAATGGGCAACAGTGAAGCTTTTTAAAAATGGTTTTGTTTGGCTTTGAGCTATGGAATTAACACATTATAGATTTCAAGTCTAGTACAGAAAAATATTTCAGAAATTAAATGAGCACTATGAAATACAGACATTTTAGAAAATATAAGGAACCTACTTCATGTTCAGATAAATGAGAAATGCCACAGTGAGTGCTAAGATCATATCCTACATTCAAAAGCATCCAAAAGAAAAGGGGAAAAAAATTCTGCCTCTGTAATATTGAGCTGATTTCGTAGGATTCTCTGTGGGTGAGGTTTCACACTTAGCTAAGTGATGTCTGAAAAAAAAAACCATCACAAAAGTCAAAATCTCCTGTGGCTATTCAAAGTCAGCTGTGGAAAAAAGTTTTAATTGAGCACTGTTTTTCTAAGTTTTCTGGTATAAAATACAATGAAAGAGAAAGGGCTACAAAAGCAGCAATAAGCTTTTTCCTTAGGGTTAGCTGAGAGTAAAGATCTCCTGGACAGGTTTCCTTTCTTCACAAACTTCGTTGGTGTAGATGTATTATAGAAATGAGATTTTTTTCTCATACCACTTTGTGTTGCTGTGGTATCACGTGCATGAGCCCTTTGTCACCTAACAACATGATACTCAGTTTCACGCATCAAAAGCCAGGTATAGGCATTAAAACCAGAGCTGAAGTGTGACAACAATGAATTTTAAAAATATGAAACTTGTGTATAATACACAAAGATAGAACAGTTTATTGTAGGAAAAATGTACTAACAAATGCAGTGGATGCATTTCAAACAAATGTAGGCAAATTGATGTAACAAAATCATCAAAGTGTAAATATAGTAATTAATATACACCAAAATGTAGTACAACTTACAAAAGGGTTGGGAAATGTGTCTAAAAGAGCTGGACAGGATTTTTTTCCCCTGCTTTTAATTTTGAAATATCTTTTTCCTTATACTCTCTAACTTTCTAACCCACATAGGCCAATAGCCTCATTAGTACTCAAGACCTCAAAGTCCTGAACACAAATCATCTCCCTGGTTTAGATTAGAATTTTACATAATGAAAACAGCAGCTTGCACTGCATGTAGTATTGTGTGTACCATGTGGCATAAGCGTGTACCACCGAGGCACATCCAGAACCACCTGGTGGAAATCAGGGCTGTACACCCTTATCTTCTTTTGGGGAGCTGTTCAACTTAAATAAACTATTAAGTGGACCATAGAAATCCAAATCTGTAGATGTGGGAGAGTGACATTTAAGTTTGAACCAAACCTGGCAAAGCAAAGGGGATTTAATCTGTGGTTCCTCAGATACCAGCTGGATCACTCAGAAAGTAGCAGGTTTGGAGCTCTTCTGAAGTAACCAGGGGAACGCAGTGAAACCTTGTCCAAGCCAGTACACTCCTGTAAATACTTCATGATCAATGTTCATGAATTTACACGCTCTCTGACAAAATGGTTTCACCAAAATGTTTATGTGTGGATTTTCTGTGCAGCTGAAGACCCTAATAATTTAGAAATGATAGAAAAAAGGGCAAGTTAAAATCCAAAAGCACCAATGCTGGGATTCTGCAAATAGCAGAGGCTCAAGGGTGAATGTCATTGCAGCTGGGAACTAAGTATGGTATCATGGACATAAAAGTTAATATAAAAGTATCAGCAGTTTTTCCCTTCATAGCATTCTTCTTCAATTTACAGACCAACAATTAATGCAGAGAAATGTAGCAGCCTTTAATGCTCTCACAGCCATTTGCAGCATTATGTCAACTTCTGAGAAATACAAAACAAGCCAAAATTGACCATCACAAGACGCACAAGTATGTTCTGGCTTTCACAAAGTTTCATTGAGGGACAGAGGGTACTTTTCTTCTTGTTGAGAGGTACTTACTTCAGAATAGCCAAAAAAACTGATGCTTAATAATCACATCAGCTGGTATCCTAGAAAGCATGGTGCAGAGCTGGAAACTCCCATCTCCTTGAGGCCTATAAAACACAAAGTAATGAAAGGACGGGGGAGCAAAGGACAAGTTTCCTTTTTTTACAGTAGCTTACAGTGATACAAGTATAGAATGAGGTTGAACACTCAGAGAATTAGTGGCCACATGTTAGAGAGTCCATTAGAGTATGCTAAAAGTTCTGCACCTCACTGCCTCCAGACTATTTACCATCTAAAACAAGACAAAAAGCAACAGAATTTGAAAAGAAGGAAAAGCAGAGAAATGAAATTAAGTCTGGCACAGAATCATTATTTCTTTGTTTTCTTCTCCCCCTATCGTTTATCTCCACATGCAGCCCCTACCTACCTGCAAGGCTGCCCCGACTTTCCATCAGGGCACAGATCTGCAAGCCCAGATGAGGTATTCATCACGGCCTCACCTGGAGTCTTCCCTCCAGTGCATGGAGGTTTAAATTAGTTCTTTGGTTTGTTATACCCTGCTGTTTCCATCCCATGTTCTCCTCCAGTCCCTGCTTATTCCCATATTAGAACATACTCTCCCACCCACTGCTTTCATATACACTCAATTAATTAAAACCTTGCTAATTTTCTTTCTGTTAGCTGGCCATCAGCCTTGCTGCCTCATTTCCCAAACATCACTACAGACCTCAGATCTCTTTTGCTAGTTTTGCTTCCCTGCTGTGTCTCTAATTTTTCCATGTCAGAAACGTTGCATTACTCTTTATTAGGAAGAAATTTTTCCAAGTCCCAAATGGTAGGAAGCTGCCTCACTCTGTTTACTACTCAGTGAGGATTATATTATTATGAATTACCTTTTTTTTTTTTAACTTCTCCCTTTAAATCCATCCTTACAGCCTGTACACATCTGTATTCTAAATGATGTTTTAGACTAAACTCCCCAAGTAACCACACACAAATATATTTTTTTCCTGGAGGAAGGAGGTAAATGTCTTGTGGGCCACTTCCTTCTGCAGTACAGGCAGGTTCTCTTCAAAGTAAAGATCCTATAAGGAATATATACCACAGGCACATAGGGGAACATGCAAAAACAGTGAGCAAAGAGCTACTTAGCAGCAATCTCTTTGCAGCTGACTATGGCAGGCTACTGATTACCTGTGTTCGTTGTGCATCAAAGTTATAGCTTGTGCATTTGCAAATAAAATCCTAGTGGAGGGATCGGAAAACACGACGCTGCTAGATGAGGCCCTGATTTATAACACCACTTGGACGCATACTGAATATTTAGGCATATGCTTTAACACTTCTGTATCACACTAGAATTACTTGCCCCTTTTCTTTCATTCGTCTCGCTGTTCTGAATAAAGTGGGTCAGCTCTGGAGGCAGACAAGAGCTCAGCCAATGCTGCTTGCTTACCTGAGTGAGCCCTCAGCTGTCACTCCCAGCAAGTTCATGCCAAAGCACGTTTGGGATCAATAGACTGAACACTTCTGCACCTGAGTACACAGAGGGGATCAGAGAGTGCCAATTCCATCCCCACTGCAGGGAGTTCAATAAAGTTCAAGCACCCTTGGCAAATGTCACTTCAAAGAGGTGATGCTGCTGCTGTCATCCACTTTTATATTGCAAGGCGAGTGTCGTGGTTTTAACTCCAGCCAGCAACCAAGCACCACACAGCCGCTCGCTTACTCCCCGCATGGTGGGATGGGGGAGAGAATGGAAGAGTAAAAGTGAGAAAACTCGTGGGTTGAGATAAAGACAGTTTAATAGGCAAAGCAAAAGCCGCACACGCAAGCAAAGCAAAACAAGGAATTCATTCACTACTTCCCATCGGCAGGCAGGTGTTCAGCCATCTCCAGGAAAGCAGGGCTCCATCACGCATAACAGTTACTTGGGAAGACAAAACGCCATCACTCCAAATGTCCCCCCTTCCTTCTTCTTCCCCCAGCTTTATATGCTGAGCGTGACGTCATATGGTGTGGAATATCCCTTTGGTCAGCTGGGGTCAGCGGTCCACTCCCAACTTCTTGTGCACCCCCAGCCTCCTCGCTGGTGGGGTGGTGTGAGAAGCAGAAAAGGCCTTGACTCTGTGTAAGCCCTGCTCAGCAGTACAAAAAAATCCCTGTGTTATCAACACTGTTTCCAGCACAAATGCAAAACATAGCCTCATACTAGCTACTCTGAAGAAAATTAACTCTACCCCAGCCAAAACCAGCACAGCGAGGGAAGGTATCGGCAAGGCCAGATACCTATGCTGTACCCTCTTGTCCAGCATGACTCAAAGCTGTGCAGCTCTGATAAAATTATAACCAGGTATTTGACATGTCCTCCTGGGAGGTGGAAAATGTGGTTTTAAGTCCTTCCCACCATCATCGTCATAACCCTACTATAACAGAGACTGGCACATGTTTCCATGACTGAAGGACATACACCATTTTTACTATCAGCAAACACCAGTTACTTACAAGAGCTGATGTAGCCACCTACATCCACAAGGAATAATTGGACTCTGGCATTAGAGGCCTAACATAACAGGCATTCCTGTCTAGGTAAAGAACATAATTTCAGACACACCCCTGTCTATAATGCTACCTGCTTCTACCCATGCCACACTCTCACGTCCCATGGGAGCTCCAATTAAGTAAGTCTTGTTTTGCRGGCTTTCACTCCTATTCCCACATAATCCTCTGTACTGTGTGGGCACACGGTAAATTTGATCACAGAGCTGGCCCAGATGAAAAAGCAAACCCAAAATATTTTCTTGCAGGGTTTTACTCTTCAGTTCTGATCAGGTTCACCACACTGCAGTAAAATGCTCAGGGAATGAAAAACAAAGTGTCAGGTCCTGACACCGAGCATCATACTGGAAATGCAGTAGCTTAACAGGCTGTGAACTCTGGGATCTGGGCATCCAATGTCTAAGTCATGATGATACTTAGTGCTGGCATGTTCCTCTTCTGAAGAGGACTTGTCCCTTTCTTAATTTGATTTGCAAGGGATAGAAGCATGCTATTCAGTGCACCAAGCTGCTGGTTATATTTGCTGTGTAGGTAGTAAATACCTTGAACAGAAGATGTTAGTGCAGCACATCTCACTTCCTCACCCTCACTAAACAGGACTTCACATTCTTCCCAGATGTAGTGAATGGGGCACCAGTGGGTAGTAGTTTGTCACTTCTACAATTCCTGTATTTGCAATCTGCTGACAGAGGGAACTAGCATTCAATAAGCTCCTGTTAGAGGGTAAGTATGACTCAAAGGAAATGCATATGGTAAATGAAAATTCAGAATGCAACTCAGTCTTCTGCGTTCAGGATGATGATCCTTCCTTTTGACTGGAATCTCCTTTGCCCCAGCTGTTTTTCTTCTGCTGGAATAAGAAGAAAAAGTCAATTTTGAAGAATTCTGGCTCAGTGGTGTTTGCCCTACTTCCTTCATAGGCAACACAAGAGACATTTGACTTCTATTAGCAAGGCACTAGTTTTCAAACTAAGACCCACTTCTCCCCGGGTAGTTCCAATATGTGACTAAAGACAAGTTTGTGTCTCCTACAATTGCAATGATGTACCTGCAATTGCTAAAGCAGCTGACACTGCCACTGGAAATTTATTAGGATTCTACAAGTTTTACAGTAGACATATAGAATGAATCACAGTATATAGGCACCAGTGCTATCGCCTGTACCTCCTTTCCTACTTCTTGCCAGTTAAAAGAAAGCAGAAAGATCAGACTGTTTACAAGCATATTACACCATTCTGCTTCAGCAGCTGGGGTAGGTGGGAGGTAATTAATGCTTTAATATAAAAATATTTATTATATTTTAAGTGCTCTCATAGAAATAAAAAAAAAAAAAAAGAGAGCGCTTTTAAGAGAATATGGCTCCAACAGCAAGCCAGGCTGTTGGTTTTTATTATTCTAAAGTGCGGATGAGTATCCTAGGCACCATGCAGTTGCATTTACCCAGCTTAGACCAACCCTTACTCTGTATTTGCTTTATCCTCATTTGTTGTGACGCATCCATAACCAAGATTAAATGGTGGTGAATTCAGGTCAATGTAATAAAGAACCTACCACAGAGTTACATGAAGCATAAATAGCCATTTAGTGCGCTACTGGTTACACTGTTCCATTAGAGGTGCCAATATCTACCCGACAACAAATGCCAAGAGCTTTCTGGAAATTAAGGTAGACCAAAATACAGTACAGCCCTCAGTAAAAACCAGCTACAGACTAGCAGTACACTTACATAGCACAAGTACTACGGACAAGAAAAAGTGAGAGCACTTACAAAGTTCCGCAAACTTGTTCTTATGCCTTGAATGACCTTGGGTTTCTTTGAAAACATCCAGCGCGATGTTACACAAAACACACAAACAACACCAGAGCCAGTTCTGCACTCCTGGGATTTTGCCAGCACTCACACATTGGTCCAAAAATAACATGTGGCAAGAGGGGGACATCCTCATCTAATACAAATTAGGGTAGTTCCACTTCTGAACTTGAATCAAGAGTAACGATTCCATTTGGGTCTTCTCTGACTGCAGACTAGTGGAAGACACTAATTTGACAGTCTTCAAAAGGGTATCTTTAAGGCTAATTTTAGCCTTTCATCATACAGACAAGTAAACTCAAGACAGTTAGTGAGTTTTATTTCAGCAAGTTTTATTCAGTGAGTTTATTACTTGCAGGAAATCTTTGTACAAGGTGGGGAAAGGCCAGGTCTCCCACCTTCTAGCCTCCAACTCCGATCATAAAGTCAGTCTCAATAGCTCTTGAGGGCGCAGCAGTCTATAGTCAAGAGCCTAGACTGACACAAAACTGTGTACCTGAAAGAAAAGACCTTTTGACCTCTTTCAACAATACTTTAAATAGAATGTGCAGGGGAAGCAAGAAAAGTATTTATTTAAACAGTACAGCACCTTTGAAACCCCTGCTCTTTTTGACTGTGGGGAGCCATTTGTTCCAAGGCAAGCAAGCAAGTAAAGCAACCTGCTCCCTCACCAGTATGTATCCCAACTGTTCTCTCCATCCTTTATCCTTGAAAGTGTTTGTGGACAYGGAGTTTGCGAAATTTCTTTGGAGATTACTGGATCAAATGGCAGATTTTTAAAGTTGCCTAAGGAGCTTACATTATGAATTGCTGTTTCATATTCTTTATTATGCAGTATATGAAATCTAGTGTTTCATAAGCAAGTGTTTGCTTAATTCATCAGATGAAAATAACATTCAGAAAGTTGCGTTCTCTCCCTTCTACCGAAGTGTAACAGCAACACAAACATACCAATCTGGAAAGGAAGCRTATTAAGGATCTCAGAGCCAAGGAAATACCTTCAGTCACATTTTTTCAGGTGGTACTAAGCATCCTCTCCTCATATGGACATTCTTTGAAGTTGTGAATACTTAGCGCTTTTCAATATCGGAGTTCTGCTACCTAAGGATAAGCATAAGGTAAAAAACACCCTCCAAAGCAATGCTGCTCTGAGGGAAGAAAGTATCTATAGCAGTAAATACAGAGCATTTCACTCTAGTCTCTCGTTTTAATTTCTGTCCTGTATCCTGACTACTGCTCAAGTCTGATCCATTYCCTTGAAAGGACACCACCCTGGAAGGGCCGCGTTCACCCCGGTGAAACCCTTTCCGTGCAGCATGGCTTCATGCGAGGTTTGGCCCTACAGGCCAGGTAATCTCTTCACATCCAAGCGTACCCTCAGATGCAGGTCTCTTTACATGGAGCGACAACCACCCCAAACGTAGTGACTTCTTCACACGGGCTTCCCTAAACCCTACAGGTCCCGCAGTCCAATAGTGCCCAACAGGTTTCTCCAAACTTCCTCCGAAGCCAAAGTCGGCGCCCCCCTCTCCCCCAGTCCCACCCCTCCAGCGGCCACAACCGCTTCCCTGCTCCCCCCGCAGCCCACCTAGGGTAATTCCTCCATCAGCCCTACAACACAGACCTAGAAATCCACCTTCTCCCAGTCGGTCACCTCTCCGACAGAAGTTACTTCTCCCCTCACAAAAATCAAGAGCACATAATAAATACTGCTTTTTTAAAAAAGCCAACCAGGCGGGGGCGCGGGGGGAGCTGCCCCGAGAGCCCCCGCCCAACAAGCTGCTCCCTCCTTGGAGCCCCCCGCCCTACCCCCGGCCTCAGCGAGGAGCGAAGGGGGCCGAGCGCCCGCACTGCCCCCCCGGCCCGCAGCTCTCCTTCCCCGGGGCGGCCCCGCCGCTCCCTGTCGCCTGCTCGGGCCGGGCGCGGAGGACAGCCCCCCCTCCGCCCGCTTCTCCCGCCCGGCCGGAGCTCACCCCGCCGCCCGGCAGCCCCGCCCCCGGGCATCCGGTCAGCCCCGCGGCGGGGCGGGCTGCCGGCATAAAGGCTGGGCCACCCCGCCCCGCCCTGCCTGCTCCCGCTGCCGCGGCCTGCTCTCCCTCGCCCGTCCCGCTCTCCCTCGCCCGTCCCGGAGCCGCCGGCCGCTGCGCCACGCCGGGCAGGTGGAGGTGCCCTCTCTGGCCTTTAGCCCGACAGGCGGAGGTACCCACGGCCGCGGGGGTCCCGGTGCTGGGGGCGTTACGGGTTGGACGTGCCTCGGGGGACAGGACAGGGTGCGTGGCCGCTCGGCGCGGGGAGCCGTGTTTCCAGCTTCCTGCCGGTGCCGGGCGCCTCCTCTCGCCCCTGCGAGGGCAGGTCCCGCTGTGGGGGGGTGCGGGGAGCGGGGCGGGGGGCGCGGGCAGCGGCGGGAGGGGGGCGGCGGGCGGTGAGCTGGTCACCGCAGCTGCGAACTGCCAGTGGGTTTTTTTTTTTATGATGCTAATTGGGTTAGCAGACGAGGTGTGCCAAGTGAGAGTAGGGTAGTCCAGCGTCTTCYAGGTGGTGAGGAAGGTATTGCTACACGTCAGCCCGTGGACAGTCTTGGCTACAGGACCACTATGTTTTTTGGGGGTCACAACCCTCCAGATGCAGCGAGCAAATTCATGTTTGCCARACTCTGCTCAGGTGGTTGCTTGGTCAACCTTTAATCCCTTGAGCTAGCAGAGGTGTTTTGCAGTTCAGGTGCCAGCCTCAATTCTGTCCTTGTGTTTTGTGAGCACTGACAGTCTGCAAGAGCCACTCGGCTGTGAGCATTAGCCCATGTACCAAGTCTGTGCTGGCAGAGTTGTCTGCACTTGAAAAGAAATCTGCCTGGTAAGCCATTGTAAAACCTCTGATACTTCAGTACAACATAAAAGCCCTCCACACTTATGTCTGTGTGGATGTAGGCACAATGAAAAACAATACATGGCATCAGAAGGGATCTGAGATCTTGTGTGTGCCAAAGGTACCCTTGGTTAATTTACCTGTAGATAGATCCCTGCTCACTTTAGTTGAGGAGCTAAAATCAGCCAATGCAGTGAGCCAGTGAGAATGGAGGACTCCTGGCCCGGTCAAAGCTGGGTTAGGCAAGAGACGTGTCAGTGGAAATTAAGCGTCTCATTGAAGGATGTGGAGTTGGTGTTCTAACAGAAAGTCTCCTGTGGTCTGTATGCCTAAAACAACTCTACTTCTCTAAGAGAAAGTCAGTACTTCTCTAAGATCTAATGTGCCTCTGTCCTAGGCAAGCCTAATACATGATTATTTTACTTAATAAATTACTGATGTAAGTTCTAAACTAGGTTTAGGTCAAATTGTGTATTATACTTTGAAGGCAATTGCCTCTCTTGTTTTTCCATAGGGATTAACTGTAACATCCTTATCTACTGCAGAGATACCAATGTCCTTTCATGCAAATGGAGGATGTTACATTAAGTGCATTAAGTTAGTGTAATCAAGTTAAATTCAGTAACTCCATTTATTTTAAAGATTTGTTGTTTCTGTTTTAGACCCAGCAAAGAACTTGTATTTCCAAAAACTTGCTTTTTTTTGATGTACGTGGAATTTAATAATGCTTTTCCTGTATAACTCTGGTTTTGCTTATATCTGTAGTAGCTCTATAGCTATGAGAGCCTACTACAGGAGATGTCAATATTGGTGCTAGAAAAATGTTCCTTTGCTGTTTCGCTATTTCTTCCTGGTGTTACTGCCTTTCATCTGTGCCAGAACCTCTGCACACACTTTGTCCCATTTTAAGGGAACGAAGAACAGAAAACATTCACCCTGACTCCTCCTCTTCAGAAAGAAGAACTTGTTTCCCTACCCACTATGTTTTTGACAAATGTTTTTCTGTTATCGGAATAGTTTTAAGATGTCCTAATGTTTCTGCCAGAAAACTTTCTGAAATAACTTGCTCTGTTCTAGCAGTGGCCTATCCCTTTTCATGACTGGCCTTGTTTCCCATGTACAAAACCTGAGACTCATGATAACGAGTGTATGTCCACGTGCTAAATTTCATTAACTTAGCTCAGAGTAGCAGAGATGCAAGTAACTTACCTCTTGGCACTTGTCAAACACGATTGCTATCTATGTGTATGACTGTTTGTCAATGTTAACTAAGAGATGTGATCAAACTGGGTGTGTAGTGCTAAAGGTTAAAGTGTAAGTGCCAGCATGCTCTACCTTTAGCTGAGAAGGAAGATATTAATCCTTCATACCGTAGTTAGTCAAAGATTAAAACCTGCTTTGACCAAGGGTGCATTTCTTGCATAGCATTCGTATACTGGGAGACAAATAGCATTCTTTCAAGCACTTAAATGCCTGCTCGGTGTCAGCATTACTGTGATGAATACAGACTGTGAAGTTAAGCGTATACCTGGGATGGTATGATTCAAGCCTATGACACTAGCTTAATGCAGGGAGGTGAAGAGAAGAAAGTCAACAGCTTTGCAACGCATTCCTAAACAAAACACTGTTCAATTGCAAAAGCAGGCTCTCCTCCATAATGGTAGTACTGGTAGTTGAAAAGCTAGTAGTGACAGCCAGGAATTTACCTGGTGTGTTCTGGAGATCTATAAGCATATTGTATTCTGAAGCCCCCTATGCTGGCAGTTTTTCAGCAGGGTTGAGGCTATGGCTTGGTCTGCATATGATTTCTTGATGACAAGGAGTGCCTACAAAGCAAAAGTCACGGTCCTAAAAGGAGAATTTTTCCTGACCTAAAGTACTAGCTTGTGAGCACTGAAGTTGTTTGATCAAGCCCTAAGTTTTGATTTGTAATTGCCATGCATTTCTGCTTAAGATGCTCAAGGGGCAACTATCACTTTTTTGATTCTAGTTTTTGAGTCCAGGTTCTGCCAGAGCAGAGATGGAAACCCATGATGTGAGGGGTGGGGAATTTCTAAAGCAGATGAGGGCAGGTGTTTCCTGCCTTTGCCAAATGGTAAATCAATTGTGTGCTGTGTTCTGGAGGAGAGTAGGAGCAACCTGGAGATGATACAGAAACAGGACAAATGGGTCAGATGTGCAGATGTAAGCCTATATATCTTTTCTGAAACAACACTCAGAAGCAGGCTAGAAAAAATATTTAGAATGGATCTGAAAATGCTTTTCAATTTTGAAATATTGATGTTTACATTTTCTCTTTATGGTTTATTCTATCTGGTAAACATTTTCTTTTATCAGGTATCTGAAGAAATAACCTCAAGATGAACTTCTTCCTGGAAACATTCAAAGTCATTGGACTTTCTGTTTACTACTTGCTGGAGTCGCTAGTGTTCCTGGTTGTACCTAGACGGAAGAAGAATGTTAGTGGTGAAATAGTATTGATAACAGGAGCAGGAAGTGGCATTGGAAGGCTCTTATCTTTAAAGTTTGCCAGCCTTGGAGCCACAGTGGTTCTCTGGGACATAAATCAAGAGGGGCTCAAGGAGACAAGTAGGCTGGCCAGAGAAAATGGAGCAGTGGGAGTACACTGTTACATCTGTGACTGTAGCAAAAGGCAGGACATCTACAAAGTAGCTGATCAGGTGAAGTATCTTATTTGTGGCTTTGGTACTATTCTAAGATGAGTGTGTGCACGTGTGTATGATGTATGACAAGTTTTAGTGACTTCAAAGCAAGAGATTAAAGTTAATTCATTCAGAATGTATTGCGCATGCTACTTATTTCAAGGATACTGTTTTTTAGAGTTGGCTTGTGTACCTCTGTTCCTTTTAAAAATAAAAAGAGCTGGTTCTCTTTCTCAGTAGCTAATTTCAACTGGGTAGCTTCTCATTCATTCAATTACTGAGCAAGCACTTACTGGTGAAGTGTAGAAAATCAATTTATTTAAGCTAAAGCAGTATTTCAAGTTCTGGCAGCCTTTTACCAAAAGTAAACCCTAAAGACCATACATTGTAAAAAGGATTAACTGCTTAGGCAATTTTCAAATAATTCCATGGCTGTGAATAGTGTGGTTTTTTTGCAGACTCGCTTTATCAGAATTAAAATGTATCTTGAAGCCTTAAATATTTCTTACTTTCCTTTCTGAAGAGCTTTGTAACTATAGCATGTGGTTAGATATTTTGGGCAGACTGATAGAATTGCCAAAAGCTAAAATTGCTTAACAGTTTCCATTATAACAACCTGTTCTCATTTGCTTCAAAAGTTGCTAAACTTAACTGTTGGACTAGAAAGTTTCCACAGTGGGTGTTTGCCTGAGGATGAATTTCTAAAAAAAAAAAAGTTCAGCTGTCTTCAGGAACATCTGTTGACTGAAATAACGTTCCTCTTCTGGTGCTGTTTAAGAAGCTCTAGCCTTCTGCATTTTTCTATCTGTGCAAAAATGACTAGAACAAACTTTCTTACAAGTGAAGCTTGTGTATGACTTGCAGCTTGTTAGAGGCTGGTACTATTGGTTTTGTGTTCTAGTAATGCTGATCACCCTTTGTCCCCCTTGCAGCTCCATTATACCAGCTGAGTTGCACATCTGTTGTCCCTTGCAGAGCAGTTGCATGTGTCTTACCACAGGCCTGTAACTGTGTTTCCCGCTGAACTGGGAGGAGTGGAGGAGGAGGGTGGAGTGTTGTAATGTGAAGGACACTGGAATGAAGAAGATGGAAACTAACCTTCAGTTTTGAGGACTCAAGGATAGCACTTCAGTCCCATGGAGTACAGCAGTAGCAGAGCCTTTCTGGCCAAATATAAAGGAGAAGAGGGTGTAGATATGTGTATGATGCAGGTTAGGGATGATAAAAACAAAGGTAGACTGGAGCAAAGAAGTGGTAAGAGGGTCTTGGTGCATGACTCCTCACTTATAATCATCTGTCAGCAGTTAATTAACAGCTGATCCACTAATAATCCTCCTGCTGATCCACATAGAAGAAAATACCCTACTACTGTTATTTCAGAAACATCATGTCCTGCTGACAACTGATGTAGAACCACGCTGGCAACTTCCCCATCTTATTAGTGACAAAAAGACTTTAGTATTAGTTAGTGCTTGTTTACTAAACAGTAAAGTTACAGTGCACTGTTTACTTAATGTGGTGTACTAGACTTTGGCTCATAGTGTGCAGTGTCAGCCTTTGCAAGATGAGGCAGCACGGTTTCAGGTTTTGTGTTTTCCCCCTTGGTGATTCGGCTTCATGCAATGACTTGGAGTTGCGCAAGACTATAGCAAACTAAATTCATGCAGGCAGGGCAGGACATGGTTGAAAACTTTGTGCCCAGTATAAAACAATCTCAAAGCCAAAATGAAATGTATGTGAACCTTAAATACCTGCTTCTGGTACTTCATCGGCCACACAGAGACCAGGAGAAAGTCACTTCGGTAGGAAGAAAACCAAAAAGCCCTGCACATGTGGTGTCCTTGTACCAACAGGATGAAGGACAGCTTTTGGCTATCAAGAGCTATAGCTTAAAATTTATTTCTAATGTCCTTGTTCCACAAGTACCCAACCCCAAAAGGAATGTGGCCTTTTCTGACCTACCCCTCCCTCCTTCAAGTTCAGCTAAGCTTTAAGAATCTACGGCTTTGAAAGAGGGAAGTAACTGTATGTTCTTTGATCTTCCTACCTGTGAGGAAACAGAAGCCTTTTCCTCATTATCGTGTTGCAAAATTGCATCTGGGCTCACATTTACTTCCAGGATCTCTCTTGCATGGTACTTTTTTGCTTATCCACTGTTTTCTGTTGCTTGTTAGCAAAGATGACAGTTTGCAGCCAGTTTTCCACTTTTCTGAGAATCTTCTTTCCTGTGCAGAGGAGCAACAGTAGAAGCACATTTCCTGGTGGTATTTCATGCTGCCTTTAAAACATCCAGTGCTTTCTTCCACCTCTTGTAGGTAGTTACAGAGGGGTTCGTGGTTGTTAGACACTTTGGGATGCTGTTTGGGAATTGTGGGAATTGCTCACTACTAAACTTCAGTATAAAAGCATAAATATAAATGCAGAAACAAACAGGAAATAGTGTTTATACCTGAAAAAGGTGTTTAACTAGATCAGCTGTTTGCATAATGCTTGCCTTACCTAGGCCTAAAACAAACACCTGGAACATACTTTCCTGCACTGCACAAATGGAGAGGTGTAGAGCTCTGGAAAGTTGACATTATCCCCACCCCCTTAATAGCTAGGGAAAAGGCTTGGTACAGGTCTTCTGTACTTGGCCTCAAAGCAGAGTGTGGAAGCCTAGGCTGAGCATCTTGGCTCTGTCATGCACAGGGGAGAGCTGAGAGGAGAAGGGAATTAAAACAGCCAATTTGCTGAGGAAAGAGATGCCACATCTAGATAGTAGGGAAGCGGCATGAACGGAGGCGTTGTAAAGCTGGAATTATTTGTCTGGGTTGCAAGAAGGCACTCGAATATGCTTTGAATTCCATCCAAAGCGTGAATATATTTTGGAAGACCGAGTAGACAGGTAGTAAAGGAAGAGGTGGTTCAGGTTTTTGCCACTAGTTAGAAATGGGCTGATCAAGGTTCTGTTCTTATTTCCCTTCTCCCATCTAACCTGAATGCCCCAATCACCAAGTTACAAACTGTATGTACCACATCCCCCACCTCTGTCCGTCTTTCGTTTGCACAAAAGAAGCATGATCACTTATTCAGGTATTTGTTATTTGCCCCAAAGGGTAGATTTGGGGTACTGGTCAGTACTCATCTGACACGAGGCAGTATTAAAGCATCATTTACTAATGATTACATTTATGTCTCTGAATGCATACTATTTTTAACTTGTGATGAGGGGTACGTACTCAGGTTGGTGACTAGAACAACTTGTCTAAGGCTGCCTATAGAGATGTGGCGCTGCTTCAGAAATATTTAAATTGTTACATGACAACTTTTTGAGAGGGGAATAGGCAAGAATGTGTGAGCAATGACTGAGGTGGAGAAGGGCTCTGGCTGATGAATTTATTATAAAAGCTGTTCTATATAATCCTACCAAGGCTGCTTTCTGTTTTTTAAACCCTTACTTAGTTAACAAACATGGACAAGATTGGAACAAATTTAAGGAAGATGAGGAACTTAAGCTAGAATAAAGGATAGGTGGTAAATTATCCTTTAATTCTTCACTGTTATACAGGCTAGCCTACCTGGTCTGCTTGTGCTTTCTTCAGTCATTGTAGGCACCTAGCAAAGGAAACGCCATTAAGAAATGAGGTTCTGTGATCTGCAACTGTATGGCAAGATGGCATAAAAACAACATGGTTTCCCAAAGCTACTCATCAGCACATGTTTAGCACGTGATCTGGAAATCACAAATTAAACAACATATAGAGTACTCATTTCCCTTTTCCCAGATAGCTTAGATTAATGAACTGTACTTCAAATACTGCATTAAATATTTTCATTCTCCTTCTGAGAGCTGGCACAATATCTTGATATCAGCTGGCCTATAGTTGCTCTCTCAAGTGAGTCTGTTCATGAAAGTTCTCAGTCTGGAGCTAAAATGAGAACTATACTTCCACTGTCTAAATATGTAGATATTATTCTTTAGCCAACTTATTTTCTGGGAACCATCTTATAAGGATTCTGGTACAGTGTTAGAGTTGAAGCAAATACACTAGAAATAAGCTTATGCACCGTGAGCCCCAGAAGCTCATAAGGCTTTTGCCTTCTGTGAATGCACGTGTCCTAAAAATCTTCCTTTATTCAGAACCCTACAGCTTTTGTTTAATTTTCATAACAAACTACTACCCTTCCTATGGTTTTCTCATTTCTTGTATTGTTCTGAGAGCTAATATCAATGGAGACATGGTGTTCTTTCAGGCTGTCTTCATGAGAAATAAACTTGTAAAAAAAACTTTGTTTGATAAGATAAGCTCTTAAGTTCCTGACCTGTAAAGTTGCTTGAAGTAGTCAAGATACTTGAATAAATAAAAAGGTTGTAAGGAGGAAATTAGTTTTACAGGTGGCCTTTCTCACTGCCTATGCATATGAGGAATACTTCTTATCAAAAGTGATTGTTTGCCCATTCTAATTCCAAAACACTGGGGGCAGAAAACTCCCATCTGCTCCCACAGAAAGCTGCAGAGAAGTCTGGCTTAATGTGTGTGCTGTGGAATGCAAGTAAAGTTACCACTAGTGAAAAACTACTATGTAATACATGTCAGTGTTTAACAGTCGCAGTCAGGAGAAGTGGAACATGTGGAAGACAGCATGAAGAATCTTGAAATATCTGAAATATTAAGATGCTGCTAAGTAGCCGCTGCACTGTGCAGTGGGAGAGATGAATCCCTGGACTGTTGGGATGCAGGCAGTCAATGCTACCAACAGGGAATCCAATTTTCCTTCTGCTCATCAAAGGACTTAAGTACTGTGCAAGCTGGCTTCAGCCTTCAAGTCGTATGGCAGCACTGCTTCTGTGGTCAGGTTGCTCTGTGGAAAACACAAGAGGATTTGAGTATAACGTAAGGAACCTCACAAGTGAAAGTTTAGATATTGCAGCCCTCACATAGATTTGATGTACCTGATTCTGGTGAACTCGTCTGAGGATGAGGATCTATGTACTGTGCCTCACCGCATGGCATAGAAATGGCCCTACAAACAGAATTGCTCATCGGTTTTAAGATGGGTTTACTGTAGCAAAATACTTGTGTTAGTTAAGCTCTCTGCATTAGAGACTTATCTGGAACAGCTGCAGCAAGAACTAGAGGTGCTGAAAGCAGAAGCCTGTGTGGAGCTGTTGGGCTCCACACCTCCAAATAAAGTCCAGTTGTAAACTCAGCTCTAAAAAGGCATCAGGTGAGAACATGCAAGAACCTGAGGTGTTTGGATCCGTAACAAGCATAGTAAGTTCAACTTAGTTGAAATGTGCAATATTTTTATTTCTTATGTTTTGATATATAAAACTTGGAAAGCATGTTTTGTATTTGCATAATATCTTGAGGCTTTTTGTTTTAGGTTAAAAAAGAAGTTGGTGACGTTAGCATCCTAGTCAACAATGCTGGTATTGTAACTGGGAGGAGGTTTATTGATTCTCCAGATTCACTTGTGGAAAAAACCATGGAAGTGAACATAATGGCACACTTCTGGGTAATACCTGTACTTTGCATATACATACTAAAACATCCTTTTAACATGTTTTCAGTGTTAATCTCACTGTTTGGAATTGAGGAAAATATGCAAGGATATATAGCTCCTTGTAAGTTCAGTCAGAAATGATACAAGAAATTACTTTCTATGCCTGGGAGTCTGTAAAATAAAAAAAGGGTGGAAGAATGGATCCTTTGGGAGCTTCTGGGGTAGGTAGGTGGAAGCAAAACTGCTTCATATTCAGAAATGCTCTTAAGAACTGAAGTTTACCATCTGCTAAATTCTGAAGCTAGTCATATGTTATAATCCCTCAATATTAATTGACATGAAGCAGGCCCAGCCTAAAAATTGCTGCTCTAGTAACAGAGAAGTGTTCAATTCTGTTAGTGTTCTAGTTGCTTTGTGGTTATGATAGTTTCAGTAAGAAATACTACATATTCAGACAATGCTTTTAATAATAAGTGAGGCTTTTGTCCAAAATGAGTGACTTAATATGCTTTTTCTTCCTTCCAGGGAAGGCAGGTCATCTATATGGTGTTCCTATCATAAAGAATTGCAAAGGGGATATTAAAACATGCTTCAGTTTCTTCATAAATAAATTTAATCACAAAGATTAAATGAATTTAGTAGAAGGAAGACATGAAATTAAAATTTTTGCCATTTTACAAAATTTGCAGTGAACACTTAATTCTCATTTGAAACATTGCAGTGCTGAGCTTCAGGCTGAAAGAAACTTAACAACTAGCTGAAGCTATATCTTTAGCTTTCAGCAAGTTACCATCTGTCTTTGGTGTTGAGGAGAAAGTGGTACTGGTGGGGCCTGGAAGGTCCCAACTTAGTAGTTGAAGGTTAGAGTTCAAACAACAAACTCCTCTTCCCGCCGCCCCCCCTTCCATAATGGAAGGGGAGGAAGCTTATTTAAAGAAACTCTCCCTACAGTTTAAAAACAACACCTTCAAAATATTATAGCACATAGCTTACTTAATAAAATGTTTCATTGCAACTCTGACTTACATTGCAGACTTACAAAGCCTTCCTCCCAGCAATGATAGCCTCTAACCATGGACACTTGGTTAGTATTGCAAGCTCAGCGGGACTGACTGGAGTCAATCGTCTTTCAGGTAGTGTATTAAAGCTAGTGTTCATTTAAACAATTAGTTTGATTTAAACTCTGCAATCAATACTCATGAAAAAAATCCTAATTTTGAGTTTCTGGGTCTTTGCATATAGGTAAAGCAAATGGCCGTACTTTCAAATCAGCTGACCTTAAATAGACCATTCCTTTCAAAAGAGTTTTCCAGGTGCTGAGCAGTGCTGTGAAACAGCCAAGGCAGTTAGAGGATCTAGGAGCCATCTAGAACTTTGGAAACTGAGAACTTCAATGTTGTTAAAGTTAACCTGCAAGTATTTGGTGGGGAAGAGGCCACTTTTTTTTTTTTTTTTTTTTTTTTTTTTTTTTTTTTTTTTTTTTTTTTTTTTTTTTTTTTTTTTTTTTTTTTTTGCAAGCATGTTCTCAAGCTAAGCAGAGTCCTGTACAGGTTTTCCTAACTCAAAGAACTACTAAAATCCAGATGTGGTACAGAGGCAGAGGTGCGGTATCTCATTTTGCATTCTCTGTCTCTCAGCCGTTCATTCAAGAGGACCCATACAGTGATTGGAAAAAAAGTGTTGAGATTAGGGCAAACTCAGAAGGCATTTCAGGAAAACGTATGCAAAGGGGGAGGAAAATGAAATAAGGTGACATAGCAGTAAAAGAAATCTAGCTTCAAGGCAGTGATAATG
Source organism: Phoebastria nigripes (assembly GCA_035582835.1). Classification (NCBI taxonomy): domain Eukaryota; kingdom Metazoa; phylum Chordata; class Aves; order Procellariiformes; family Diomedeidae; genus Phoebastria; species Phoebastria nigripes. Next base: position 2,059,807 of record JAYKAV010000322.1, read on the forward strand.
AAGACAAATTGAGTTTCAAGTTGAAACCACATTAGAGAGTCTTGAAAGCTTAAGTTTGATGCATAAGAAGCCAGTGCTTGGATTCAAAGATAAGGTCTGGTATGAAAAGATAATTGCATTTGCTATTGTTCAGTAGAGAATGGAAAGGTGATAGCAGGGACGCAATGAGAAACCCTCTGTCTGCCAGTCTAGAACAACAGTTAACTTGGGAGAGAGGAGAGTAAAGGAGTGAATCACATTAAAGGCAAATTTTATTAGTAACCTAATCCTGAAAACAGTTCCTACTCTGTTGTAAAGTATTTTATTATTGGACAGTAATTTCCTGCAGGTACTGTGTGTATATCATTTCTATACTATAGTGCTGCTGTTGTATACTGAAGAAAAAAAGAAAAAAAAAAAAAAAAACCACACCAAAAAAAAAACCCCAAAACCAAAAAAAACCAACCAGTGGCTAGTTAGTTTACTTACTAGAGCATAGTTTTGTCCTTGTCCTCTGTCAAAAATTGTTACTGCTCCTGTGTAYGTGTTCAGTGGTAGGACTCACTGAACCTGTTAGTAAAGTTTAATCAGTAAATTAAAATGTTTAACTGCAACTAATGTTTTATTTATTTTACAGATTACTGTGCAAGTAAATTTGCAGCAGTTGGTTTTGCAGAGTCCGTTGATTTAGAGATGAGAGGTCTGAGAAAGACTGGTGTTAAGACCACAATTGTGTGTCCTTACATCATAAACACAGGAATGTTTGATGGCTGTGGAAGCAAGTCAGTAAACTCTTGTGAGGTTTTTATGCAACTTGTACATTTAGCATGTTATGTATTCCTATTTCCTTTATGAAAATCATGAGCTAGGCTTTTCTCTGCTTGTGTTATTTTTAGCGCCTCAGATGGGTGTTAACAGTGCTATCCAGTGACTGGGCAACACGAATGGCAAAGCCCTCAGTACTTTACTATTCATTTAAGCTGAAACGTGAAACGTAATTGGTGTCCTTTCCTCTGCGGAAGCCAAATGCTCCAGTTGTCCTCTCCAGTTTCTAAACCCCCATTCACCTCCTAAAATCAGTGGCATAGCTTTGCTCAATATGCTTGTGTAATGACAAATTTAGGAGCCGAATAAAAGCCTAGTGTGTCGTAATATGAGGACTATGTGGATTTGTCTTATGAGAGATCATACAAAGGGAAAATAACGATGCCACTCACTCTCTAACATAATGAAGGTTCTGTTGTTCATAGGATTTGTGGTATTTATTTCTTCTTTTAGATGAATAACTGCAAAATGGAGACTTATTTTGAGTAAAATGTGAATCCAAAGCAATTTGTGTTATAGTAAGAAATGTCTTCTCTTCCAGGTGGCCAACTCTGGTTCCCACTCTGGAGCCAGAGTACGTGGCTGAGAAGATAATCACTGCTATTCGGCGGAACCAAGAAATATTGGTGTTACCACGCGCTCTTTATTTTTTATTTGCTTTGAAAAAGTAAGTTATGCCTTTCCTTCTTTTCCTTTCTCTCTTTTCTGTCCAGGGGTGTTTCAGCTATGTTTTTGACTAGAAGTGCAAACCAGGCTTCTACTTGGTGTGAATTTTCATTAAGTTCTGCACACTTCTGGAGTTTTCTTTTTTTCGTTTCTAGGGGTTCAGTCTACCCTTGGACCACAGAACAATGACAGAAATGTCTAACTGTGACTTGCTGATTCCATTCGGGTGCAGTTTTACTGTGGGCTGTAGAGACTGGGCATGCTCCTCAGTAGCTGCATACCTGGTGTCTTACCCCAGCATTAGGGCACTTGTGACTCTGTTGCAAGCCAGGTTGGGAAATTGATCTAATAACTCAGGCTGCCACATGAGTGTAATGGATACTTTGAGAGGACCAGTGGTACTATATTCTAGAAAGTATACTGCCTTTGCCAGTATTAGCCAGGTAAAACTAATTCTGTGATAAAACTGCACAAGTCTTCTGATGTCTGTTTTGGTTTTTTCTCCTCTTCTTCAATTCCCCTACCTTACAGTATCCTACCAGTGACAGTAACTGTTCTCGTTATGGAGTATTTGGGAAGCCTCCATATCATGGATAGCTTCAAAGGTCGAGCGAAGGAGGACTGAAAAAGCGCAAAATTCAGAGGCCAGCAGCTGTAAAGAGGACTTTGTTAAAGGTGGTGGTGGGAAAAGTCTGCTTCTCTAGCAGCTGTGAACTTAAGGTGCCTCACTTCTCATTAGTAACAATTTTTAAGGAAATTGCTTTTTGATTGGCTCTTAATCAACAGCTTTCACCCGAACTATTTTTTTTAATCCAGTGAACTGTTTTCTTTTCACCTCATTATGGAAATACATTAATTGAAATTAGTTCCTTTGGTTATGTCTGTTATAATGCCTTAAATATGATCCTGCATCACAAACTAATAACTGGCAACTTTTGGGGGAAAAGGGACCAAGAAACCATGTGTATTTGGCAGGGAGCCAGGAAAGCCTCTGGTGGACCTGACTTCTCACTGCCATTCACTGAACCATGAGGAGGGGCTGTACTGCTGGTGCCATTACCATTCCCTGGTAAGCTGAGGAATTCAAGAGTTTCCTGAAACAACAGACTCTAATTTATACACATGGAAGTTTTGTGAAATGAAAATATGTGCTGTGTTGATGCAAAACTGATGAAATATACTAATTTTTGGAGGTGGTGACCTCGGGACTCGCAGATGACTATGATGACTATGGATGTCAGGCTAGGGAGGGGGAAGGATGTAAATTATGTATTTGTGCTGCTGATCTACTTTTTGTCTATTTTAAAAGCTAATACTATGACTGCAACTTTGTAGTAGAAGTCTTTGTATCTTCTAAGTACAATATTTTAAGACCAATTTTAAATTTTCATCTCCTAAGCAGAATAAACTTGTAGTTATAAAGCGTAAGACTGCCAGTCTAGGTGGGCTATCAAACATCTTGCCAAGTAAGACAATGAGCTACTAAAAGCAAAGGTATTACATTGTATAATCAGGGCTTCTCTTGGGATTATTTCAGAATGATGCTGATAGAACTGGAGTGAATTGGGATCATTACAGCCATAGCTTGAGTAACAGCATTATGTTTTGCTTCTCTGAATTGGGCAGCAGGTTGCCTTGTGTCTACAGAGACTTGTTTTACTTTCCATTTACTCTTAGGACTATCCATTTATTTTGGACATATGCTGAGGAGGTCTTGCCCTTTTTGACAATGGCCGCTTAGAAAACTGAAAGCCCCCTTGACTTTTGGTAAATCCAAAACAAGAAAAAGGAAGATTATACCTTAAATATGTCATCTATGCACATGCTGGCTAAGCCCACTTCATGTCGCAGCACTCTACTGGCAATTGGTAACATTTGCAAACTAAGACTAAAATGCATTAGCATGCAATCAATTGAAGGACAGTATGGAGAAAAGGGTGATTTTTTTTTTAATGGGGTTTTTTCCCATGATGGCCTGGAAGCTACCTTCATTTCCCTTGTCTATACAATTAGTGAGGATTACCAGCAGAGAAAGGTTTACATAGAACAACTTTACTACTGATGAGCAAGAAACACTGAGTAAAACAAGCGTGTTAAAAATAGCCTTACCTTTATGATGGATTGTGAGAGTTAGAATTCAGACTGATGAAGAAAAGATTTGTCTTACTGTCCTTTCAGATCTGCAGCTTTTCTATCTCAGAAATTCTGCTCATTTTACAGTACACTTCAGGAAATGAAAGTGACTAATTAAAAACCAGATATTGCCTAAATGTGCTGTCCATATGTACGTTGCGCTGTTTACAAAGTCAACCACTAATAACTGTGTGGTATATCTGTGTCTTGCAGACTCCTCACCTTTTTATACTAACAGAGCACATTTTTCCTCCTAACTATGAAATACTAGGTGTGCAGGATTCTGGAGCAAAGGAGAAGTGGATTATACATGTGAACAGTTTGTATCAAACTCCAGCTCTTGTGAGAGCAAGTAGCTTTTCATTCTTAGCGTCTCTGCAAACATGTTCTGCTGAGGGAAGTTGAAAGCAATGAGTCTGGCTGTGGGATTTGTGGATTCTCGGCAGGTTCAGGTTTGTCACACTACTAGGAGGATCTTACCTGAAAATCTGTGCTAGAGAAGTACATCTCCATAGGGATTTCACTACTTCAGAGAATCACTGAGCTTGGAAAGGACCTCTACTCAGAGCAAGGTCAATTAGAGCAGGTTGCTCAGTACTGTGTCAAGTCAAGTTTTCAATATCTCTAAGGCTGGAGACTCTACAACCTGTGGGCAACCTGTTCCAGTGTTTGTTCACACTCAGTTTAAAAACAAATGAAGGAAATCATGTTTAAATTGAATGTACTTTTTTCCAATTTGTGCCTGTCGTGGTTTAACCCTAGCCAGCAACTAAACACCACGCAGCCGCTCGCTCACTGCCCGCCTCCGGTAGGATGGGGGAGAGAATTGGGAAGGCAAAAGTGGGAAAACTCGTGGGTTGAGATAAAAACAGTTTAATAATTGAAATAGAACAAAGTAGAACAGTAATAATAACAATGATAACAACAGTAACAGAGTATAGAAAGCAGGTGATGCACAATGCAACTGCTCACCACCCACCGACTGACACCCCAGCCCGTCCCTGAGCTGCAATCCCCCTTTCCCAGACTATGCCTCCTAATTATATACTGAGCATGATGTCATATGGTATGGAATACCCCATTGGCCAGCTGGGCTAGCTGTCCCAGCTATGCTCCCTCCCAGCTTCTTGTGCACCTGGCAGAGC
>JAYKAV010000312.1:0-33354 GCA_035582835.1 Phoebastria nigripes
TTTTTTTTTCCCCCCCGATTCTCTCCCCCATCCCACTGAGGGGAGGGGGGAGTGAGCGAGCGGCTGTGTGGTGTTTGGCTGCCGGCCAGGTTAAACCACAACAGCCACCATACACTTGTCTTTTGTGCTACCCCCAAGTCCTAGTTTGCTAGGATGCAATGTATCTTCTGCTCTAACCTTTTTTTTCCCCATCTCACAAAACACTGCAGAATTAAAGTGAGCACATTTTTATAAAGGTATGCCAAGCCGCTACAGTAAAATCTTCAGAAGATTTTCACTTCATCACAATCAAGTCTTTCCGACCTTTTGGATTACTCTTGAAGTGTTCGTCACAGACTGTGGTAAAGCTCTATATCCCTTTTGTCCTTACAGGCCTAAACAACCTTCAACACAGGAAAAACCTTTTCCAGCAAGTACACTAAGGGCCATTATAACAGGCCTGTGAGGAGACGAAAAGAAAAAAGGAAAAAAAGGAACAAAGATAAGCAATCACTGAGTGGCATGGGTGCCAGAATTGTTCTGTTAGAAATGCATCTTCATCAGGGTGGAAACAAAGAAAGTGTTTCTCTAGATTRCATTCTCGCATAATTTACTGTTTTGATTGTTTCCTTTCAATTTACATGAACAGGTGTGCAACACAGAATTATTTTGCTGAAGAATAGTTATATACATACATGTACTGAACTGTAGCCTGTTAAGCACTCGCGTTGCACAATACAACAATAGGAATCTGTGCCTCAGGTGTCAAGCATCTGTAGCAAAAACATTACGGTATGCCCATCGGGGGAGAGGGAGGGAAACGATTATCCCATTTTCTCTCATCAAGCCGTAGTCCCCTATGGCAAAGCTTACAATTTCTTTCCTTTGGCAGTGGGCAGCTTAAGCTACTCTTTGAAATGCTGCAGCTTGTAAAAGTTAATGAAAATGCTGCAATAGGCCAACACTAAAATCACTATATAGAAATGATGAGGAGAGTTCACGGGGACTTAATGGTCTACATAACACTCAACTGTTATCTAAAAAATCAACTAGATGGCTACTAATGGAAGGTTATAGAAAGCTGTGTTCACCACTGCACAAAGTATTCATCTGTGCTTTGCCAATAATCTCAGCCTCACCGGGTCACTGCAGGAACCCATGGAAAAGCTGACAGAAACAGCAGATCTGAAAAGATCACACAAACAGACAGCCATAACATCATCAAGATATTTTCAAAGAGCAAAGATATTCCTACCCAAATTCAGAGAGACTGCAACATGATGAACACCTCAGAGGGCATCTCAAGTCCCACTTAAAGAATCTCTTGTATTTCTGACAGTTCGACTCCCAGCTCTGCTCAACAAATGTGTTTTTTGAAATGTATGTTGAAGATACGCTTCACAAATAGGAACGTTAAGAGTTTTTCTACCTTCAAAATAAAGCGCTACAGGAAACTAATGTGAATGAACAATGTCAAGTGTATGCAAGATAGACCATTCATCCCAACTTCTAGTATTACCATGGGAGGGAAAAGAATTACTTGAAGACAAGAAGTAAGTTCAAACCATGCTTATCTTGGAGACTTGAAGACATAACTTAGGAATGAGTACTGCATAGCTCTCAAAGGACACCATACAATCAAGAAACAAAGAAAGCCCAGACTTTGTGCCCTGTTTATCAACTTTCGATGAGATTTAATGACACTTTACCCTTGAGAGAACAGATAAACCTCTCTTTTCTTCCGATTTTGTTTTACAGTCAAGTATAGCATTTCCCTCATATGAACTGTCCTTCAAAGAATGCACTATGTTCTTCCTGATTCATGTTATCTCAAACTCCTGTTATTTACGTATAGACAGTTAAAGTGTCTTCTTTCTATGTCCCCCTTTTCTTTCTATGGGGGGATTTTTAAGACTGTAAATATTATTTGGCAACTACATCCATGGTTTCTATCATAATGACACATTGATTGCAAATTCAGGATTCAACCTGCTGGAGAGAAGACATCTCTGCAGACCTCCATATGCAAGCCTAAAATTGTCAGTGGACTTCAGTCCAATTTCCCAATCTCTCTTGTGTCAGTGCTGAAATTGGCATAAAAGTCCAGCAACATGCTTATCCTCAAATGACATTAGCAATTAGTGCTATAGGTAGTTTGAATTCCATATTCTCATTCAGATCGAGCTTGCTTCAGATTAATGAAAGGTCATTTACAATTTGGTTGGAACAAATTAGTTTTCTCACAAGCTAGCGTAAGAAGGGTTGTCTTGAGTGGTACTAGCCTAGGACCAAAATTAATTTCTGAAGTGCCAGATGAACAGGGAAGAAAAGGCAAATGGAAGGTGAGTAAGAAAAACAGTCTTAACACTGTTCCTAGCAAGAATATACAACAGGGGTTGTATTTGGAATATTGTAAATATTTGGAATTTCATTACTGGTTTTCATTTGAGAAGACTGATCTCAAAGGCAGCATGCCTTTGAGATCAGTCTTTGCCCGGGGAACTACAGGCCAGTCAGTCTCACCTCTGTGCCTGGGAAGATCATGGAACAGATCCTCCTGGAAGCCATGCTAAGGCACATGGAGGACAGGGAGGTGATTCGAGACAGCCAGCATGGCTTCACCAAGGGCAAGTCCTGCCTGASCAACCTAGTGGCCTTCTAYGATGGAGTGACTACATCACTGGACATGGGAAGGGCTACAGATGTCGTCTATCTGGACCTCTGTAAGGCCTYTGACACGGTCCCCCACAACATCCTTCYCTCTAAACTGGAGAGGTATSGATTTGATGGGTGGACTGTCCGGTGGGTGAGGAATTGGTTAGATGGTCGCATCCACAGGGTAGTGGTCAACGGTTCAATGTCCAGATGGAGATCGGTGACGAGCGGCGTCCCGCAGGGGTCCGAACTGGGACCAGTACTGTTTAATATCTTCATCAGTGACATAGACAGTGGGATCGAGTGCACCCTCAGCAAGTTTGCAGATGACACCAAGCTGAGTGGAGCGGTCGACATGCCTGAGGGACGGGATGCCATCCAGAGGGACCTGGACAAGCTCGAGAAGTGGGCCCATGTGAACCTCATGAGGTTCAACAAGGCCAAGTGCAAGGTCCTGCACCTGGGTCGGGGCAACCCCCGGTATCTATACAGGCTGGGCGATGAAGGGATTGAGAGCAGCCCTGCCAAGAAGGACTTGCGGGTACTGGTGGATGAAAAGCTGGACATGAGCCGACAACGTGCGCTCACAGCCCAGAAGGCCAACCGTATCCTGGGCTGCATCAAAAGAACGTGGCCAGCAGGTCAAGGGAGGGGATTCTGCCCCTCTCCTCTGCTATGGTGAGACCCCACCTGCAGTACTGYGTCCAGCTCTGGAGCCCTCAACATAAGAAAGACATGAACCTGTTGGAGCAGGTCCAGAGGAGGGGATGGAACGCCTCTCCTATGACAAAAGGCTGAGAGAGTTGGGGTTGTTCAGCCTGAAGAAGAGAAGGCTTCGGGGAGACCTTATTGCAGCCTTTCAGTACTTAAAGGGGGCTTCTAAGAAAGATGGCGGCAAGCTTTTTAGCAGGGCCTGTTGCAACAGGACAAGGGGGAATGGATTTAAACTAAAAGAGGGTAGATTTAGACTAGATATAAGGAAGACATTTTTTATGCTGAGGGTGGTGAAACACTGGAACAGGTTGCCCAGGGAGCTGGTAGATGCCCCATCCCTGGAAACATTCAAGGTCAGGTTGTACGGGGCTCTGAGCAGCCTGATCTAGTTGAAGATGTCCCTGCCCACAGCAGGGGGGTTGGACTAGATGACCTTTAAAGGTCCCTTCCAATCCAAACTATTCTATGATTCTATGATTCTATGCTTGCATTTCACCCCAATGATTACAGCATTAGAGCAGCTGAGAATATTCTATATATTTCTCCTGATACCCTGCTACAGGCCTCCTATTTTACAGAAGGAAATAAAGAAGCAGACAAATGAAGTGATTTATCCAAAGCCACAAAGCAAATCCGAGACAGAGCATGGAACTGAAACAAACTTCTTGTATCTCTACAAAAATAAGGAAGAAGTTCTTTTACATTGCATGCGGTAGCTATACAAATGCAATTTATCCATCAGCTCTAGTCAAAATACACAGCATCGATAGTTCTTTATGCTACGATTATATCTCTCTCAGTAAATATTTCAGAGGGAAAGGGAAACAAGTTAAAAAATGCTCAATTCTAATTTGGGTTTTATTGTTTTAAAAACCTACATGCTCCTTCCAAAATAGGACCTAAACTGAATCGTAACTTTAGCTAATAAAGAAAACAATGAAAGGCTTCAGCCCTACAAAGACAAATTAGCACATATTATAAAACATATTTCACATAAAACAGAAGAGCACACAGGGAATAAAAAATGAATTTGAATGACTGGCATTTAAACTACACCCAACACAAAAGCAGCTCAGAACATTGTAATCTACAACCAAAAGCAGTTTGTAAGAGGTAAAACTTAACAAGCCACTGACAACATTACCACAGTTGTGGAAGAAAGACATTATGAACATCAGCTGCAACAGAGAATGCTTGAACAATTTAGTGAGTGAAAAAATCATGACTACCACAAAAATATTAAGTATCATTATTATTTTTGTATATGTTGTTGCTGGTTAAAGCTTATTCCAGTATACACTAGAGTCACAAATATTTAAGAATAAATTAAGCTGCTGACAGAACTATTTGTCCTCACCCTTTTAAAGTAGGTTACAGATAAGTTAACATTCCTAGCCAACAACAGCACACATCAGCTTTCCAGGAGAATGTCTGCTTAACCTGATGAACAGGGCAACTGTAAATCCCGTCCATTGAATGTTAGCCCAAAACAGCCTGACAGAGAGAGAACTCTGGTATCAGAATGCAGAAGCTGCCCACATTTCCCAAAGCTTGATGAAAAGCAGGCTACAGCATAAGGAAGCAAAACATAAATTGTTGCCTTCTAGGCACTGATGTGCTTGCTATATGTAGATGTTAGAGACTGGGGAAAGAAGAATCTATTATTCATCACTGATTCTTTTGCTTCTGCAATCTCTTTATAAGTTTATTTTTGTAGGGTGACAAGAAAGAGGGTGAACATTTTCTGAATATTAAGATCTTTCTACTTCCTTATTCACAAGTACTCAAAACAGCAAAGAACTGAGCCCACTTACAGATTTAGTATTTTATTTCAGTGTCTAATTTTAAAAAAACATAAAAAGGGCACACTGTGGGATACCAATGCATACACACATAAAACATTACTGCAATTCATACATGGTACAGCACATGATCTAGACCACACTAAAAATCCATTCTTTCTGTAAGAGTAGTATTATGCATCTATTGTCTTTTTCCTCATTCTACAGGAAGACAACTGAACTAGTAATCTTGATTTTCCCACTATCTCAATTATTTAAGCTATTCCTATTAAAGTCTCCGGCAACTGAGTATTTGGGATGGAGTCCTGGGTAAATTTAAAAAACAACATTTTTAACTCTGCTTCACAAAAGAGTACAGTGACCTGAAAGTATGGTAAATAAAAAGCATTTGTGTAAGCAAAATTGACGGCATTAATGAGCATTAAAGACCTCAGTAACATGGAAGGCACTTTGTCGCCCTCCATATATAGGTAACTTAGAGCCCAAATGTAATCTGTTCCTGAATTCCTGGAGAGAGGCAAATGTGTAGACCCCACCCATTTAAAACACATCTGCAAAAGTCTTTGTGGAACCCTGACACTGCTCCCTATTAATTTCTAACTAGAGAACAGTCAATGCTGTTCTCCATTTTTTGCACTTGCCTATCTACAGAAGGCATTCCATATCTTTTTTTTTTTTCAATCCCCACACCTATGCATTTATTTGCATTCCAATGCAATGAAGGAAATCAGCATATCATCGCATTTATCCAGTCATGGCACAAGCCTTTTGCTTAAAACAGTTACACATTTAATCACAGCTTAGCACTTGAGGTAATAGGCAGACCATGGAGAAGTCACTTTCTACAATATATTTTCATGCAAAAGAACATCAGTCTTCTTGCATAAGAACACCTACATTGTAATCACATTTCTGGAAAAAGAAAAAAAAAAAAATCTGAGGTCCAAGACAGAGTATGAATTCCCACATGTACACATCATCCTTTGTTCAAGAGTTGAGGCACTTACTCAAGAGAAGGCTAGTCCCCATCCAACCCAGTCTCAGAGGTCATGTGAGCATCCTAACCCCTTCACTGCTGGCTATTCTTAAATTTCCCTGAGTTCATTATAATGTGAAGTCTCATTTTTATTCTGACACAAGCCACAAAAATTCTGCAAACCTGAATGTCCTTTACGCAACTGGGAACCTTGTTTTTTCTCACCATGACTTATGCAGACTACCATTATTAATGGAATGTACCACTACCTTTCTAAAATAACACCCTGGCATTTCTGCTTTGTAGGGCTCAAAAGGTGTTAAGATATCACAGTAACTTGGTGTTAGTGTCCCCTCCTCTTAAGCTGCTCTGCATACTGCAAATACAACAGGAAAAAAACCTTCCTCTTAGTCCAGAACTTTAAGTGTTTCACATTCATATGCAGGAACTGGGGGAGAGGTTGGCTTTTTTGGGTTTTTTTTGTTTGGTTGCGGGTTTTTTGTTGGTTTTTTGTTTTGTTTTGTTTTGTTTGTTTTGGTTTTTGTTGTGGTGTTTTGGTTTTTTTGTTGTTTGGTTTGGTTTGGTTTGGTTTGGTTTGTTTGTTTGTTTTTTAAAAAAGCACAGGCAGGCCTAAGACACTGCTTTGACAGCAAGAATTTAATCTGGCACAGAAACTAATTCTGGGATAGCTGCAACTGGCCATTCAGGACCAGACAGTAATCTTAAACTCTCATCTCAGAATAAAAATTGAGATGTGCAAGCCATCACTCAGGATGACATAAGCCCCTTCCCTTTGCAAGAACTGTGGAGGTTTGTTGCATTACACCTTTTGTGGTATGAACAGATCCAAGTCCTCTACTTCACTGCCCACAACCACATGCCACAGAAACTTTCCTGGAGGAGAAAAATTCATGTATGCAGAAAAGGATAGGTAATGCTGGTCCTGAACCCTGAAAATTTGCAAAAGTTACCATTCATACTCCACATCAAATTGTTATTGCTTCTCTACACTGCATAACCACGCTTGGGTTTTGTCCAAATTGCTGACTGAAAGGACACAGATGATTTAAGGCTTTGCAGTTCCTGAAAAATGTCTTTAGACATTTCTGGTATGTATATTCCCTATGTGAAACAACAGAACTTTTTGACTGAAGAAGATAGGGAAGCTCCTAGGAAGCAAACATGTTATTTGGTGTACACATCTCCCATGCCCTAAAGTCTCAGTCTGAAGGGTTTGAATTTCAGTGACCTTTCAAGGTGAATTTCAAGGTGACCTCACTGTGGGAGGAGATGAGGTATCGTTAGCACTTCAGGTGGTATGTCCTGAGTCAGTAAAAGCAAGAGCAGAGAATATTCTCGCATATATATCTGTTATCTCACTAGAAAGATACAGGAACATCAAATCCTTCAATTCCAAGTCAACTCCAACTGAATTCTTCAATTCCAAGTCAAATGATAATGGTGTCTGCAAAACATAACAACACTGAGAGAAACTGTTATCCCATTTGAAATTTCACATTAGAATAATGGTCAAAAATATTTCATTTACTTTGGGGTCAAGCTTTCATAAATGATGTTTTGATCTCACAATCATTTTCTTCAAAAATTTAAACTGCACCTCTATTGGAATTAAAATATATTCACAGCTATCCAGCACACCCTTCCAAAGCAGCTATTTATTGTTTGCTCTGAAGTGTGCAATGTCATGTTTATGGAACATTTATAATTACCTTCAATGAAATAAGTCAATATGGAAAATCTGAGTCACTGATGCAAACTTGCAAATATTTGTTTCTTCCTTAATGCAGCACAAAGTATTGCAAAAATTGAAAAGGCACCTAAGTCATTTAAGAATTGGAAATATAGGAATCTTCACCATTTTTGTGAAAATTACCACTTCTACTCACTATTGGAAACAATTACCCTGGTAACTTGAAGTCAAGAAATGTAACATCATCACATTTTCTTTCATGGAAGAGTACTGAATAAAGGAGATGGATAATTCTGCATTGAACAGGACTTCTTCAGCTCTCTACTGGTTCTTGAAGAGCACCCTTTTTTAAGGGACAACACAGCGCAAGTCAACAAAGACTAGAAATCTGTTAAAAAAACCCCAGAAGACCATTTGCTTTAAGTATTTATGATGCTGGTTTGTTTTTATAGGCAAACACAAACAGTATCATGCTCACATGATGACGAGCGTGACACCCGCGTGCAGGGCCATCAATTGAGAAGATTGCCAGGAAATCTTACACCCACGGTTTAGAAATGGAATACAGTGGAGTGATCAGTGAGAGGAAAACAAAGCCATTAAAAGCTGAAGTGAGAGAGGAGGAGGGAGCACATTCCTACATCTCTGGAGGAAATGCTGAAAAATGGGTACAGATGCTCATTGTACCAGCTCCCCACCCACTCTGGGGGATTCCCTGTCCAAAGCCCTCCTCCTTTCACTCTTTCACCGAGTCTTCTTTTGCTGGGATAATGCTGCTTAGAGACAGCAAAATGTAGCGGCTCAAACGAGAGACACTATTTTATCACATAAACATCTTGTAAACAAGTGCAGGTAATTCCCTGCACTCCTAATTCCGCTTTCCAAAACCATGAGGTTTTACATAATACTGCAACATACTTATTATCTCTGCTCCAAAATTTGAACCTGATTTTGTTTTGAGAAATTGCAGTGTTTTGCAGAAATCCCAGTAACATGGCAAATGTCCAAGTTTAGTAATTCAGTATGATTTTTGGTTTTCAGACATTATTTCTCCATTTATTAGTTCCACTACATAAATTTCATTACTGAATGTTATTAACTGCAAATAATTCTTTAATTCACATTTTAACAATAGTCCTTTCAGGCATGAATGTGTACCTATGCTGAGGAGGATCTTTTCAATTAATTGTGCAGAGAAGTTGCATTGTTTCTCAAAAGTAACACTTCACCTCAAAAACAAAGAATCCCAAATGGGCTATGAGGCATGACCTGATGGCTAATTCTTACATGCAGAGAAAGGCTCTTTTATATCCTCTTTCTTTTCCCTGCCTGGCCCCCTTCTCCCCCCCAGTCAAAGTAAGGTGCTAAGGCCAAGAAGGTACCTGCAGGAATCAAAGGAAGCCAATCAAAAATACACCAAAGTGGCAATGTAACTTGATACTCTGAAAGATGAAGAAGAAAGATAAAGATCCAGATCTTTAGAGCTTGTGGTTATCTTTCCTAGCTGCTCAGATGAATGTGCGTCACGATGGTGAATCACTACTAAAAGGCTTTCTATTAGAGGGATCACTGGATCCTCCTTTTATAATTAGCATTTTCCAGTTCCACCATCCTTTCTATCATCCAAGCTGTTTACTTGCTTAAAATGACCAGAGGGGAAAAGAAAGAAGACAAATACAGCCTCATGTAGAGCTTTCATTACTCAGTAGTAGAAGACTCATTATAAGGTGGGTTTCACTGCCAGCAATATGGTCACGTTAAAGAATATTTAGGAAAATAGTCTACTACTGTAGAATTCAAAGAAGAATTTACTATGATTTTCACTTACTTTCAAGCTCAAAGGCTTGAAAATGCCATTTCAAGATTAAATTCTGATTTCTTCCCTTTTCTATTTTCTACAAGGTTTCCATTTATTTACGCACGTAAGAGAAATTACTGTAACATACATTCTGCATTCCACACAGATTTTAAAGAGACCTAAGCTTATTCAAGACATATTTAAAAAAATTAAGGCAATCAAAATGAAAATTTGAGTGCAGTTCTCCAAAAAGTTACAAATGAACATGAAAATAATGAACATAAATCTGCAATTTTTATAAAATCCAATTTTATAAAACCTCAGTGTTTATATTTTAGTTAGATATCAAGAAGCAGCATGCATTCAACCAGGCTATAGCATTTAAAATCACAGTCCTAGAGCAGCTCCTAACTGAGCCATGCTCTCCCCAGCCTGTGTGACTTCACAGTTCAGGAAGGACTGAACCCTGCTCACTGTGCTGTGCGTTAGATGCGGCTGCCCTCTGCTGTCTATGACTCCCACACAGCACAGCTGGGATGCACACATCTTTGTCATCCAGTTGACGTTTTTCCCCTTTCACTTCACATAYTGTGTAACTTTATGTTTACCTGCAGATGCACAGTTTGAATAATCTTCTCATGGAGCTGCTTTTCAGTGCTAAACAGAAACTGGACTCTATACGAACTATTACTATTCCAGTCCATCTTTCTGCTCTGCTAGCCTTAAACTACCTGTTCTGATTAAAACCTTGAAGTTTTCAGCTCCAGCCATAATTTTAACTTCCTGAGCAAGAGCACTTTTCAGCTAAATTAAGTCCCCCATAATACCACTGGGTAGCACAATCTCAAGGATGTCCTGCTTCACCTGCAGTTCTCCTCAGGAACTTCAAGAATATCACCAGTATCAAGAACAAGTGCGGGCGGGGGGCGACTGTCAAAACAAATGGCATGCAATTTTCTTGTGCTGTACTTCTAAAAGCTTTACAAGGTCTAACCAGGAAAACATATTTACTTTTCACTTTCTTCAGAGTGTTGGGCCTGGGCTCCTTTTTTTTTTTCCTCCCTTCAATTTATTTTTTTTAGAACTAGGAAGGCTAACGATTTAACTTCTCCATTCGAAAGCAAAAATTCTCACATAGCTACTCCATTAGTTTTTCAGTAAATGGTAACAGACGGCAACGCTGCTTCTGAGCCACCTTGCATTTACAGAATCCTCTTTGTAATTCATCTCCCCATGTGACCTTCCTGACAAACTTCCCAAAAATGTACAAACTCACAACTAACACCCACTTCCACATCCTCCCAAAACTCCTTGTTACTTTTATGAACGAAGACAGGCAGAAAGGCTTCTTCTACTGCCTTGCTTAAGAGAGCACAGTGGGAAACCTCGTGACACTAAGGTGACCCTGGCAAGCCAGCTGTGGCTGCCTGCATTGGCAAAATACTGATTTGGCTTATAGACTGGGAACAGATTTAATAACAACTAATTCCACTGAGTCACTTTCCACTTAGGACACCGTTTCAAATCCAAGAGAGGCAATCTGGTTTTGGATGTCACGCGAGCGAAGTGTTTGAGGCTTCATTTCTCAGAAGGCAAACAGGTAAAATCAGCACCTTCCTGCACATTCTCAGCAAGAGACAGAAAAGCAAATCATTAAAAACAGGACAATAAAATAGGATTATCTGCTGGTTAGTTACAAGACTTACTTCCTGATCAAAGAATCTACCACCAGCACCATGCACGCCTGGACTTCCTTTATCCTGTCTTGATTCTTTAACCACGACTCCTTCAACAGCACCCTTAAGAATACACTTGCATTTCACAATAATGAAACCCTCCTCCAGTACTGGAAGTTTCAACAGCTTCGATAAATGCCAAATATTTAAAGCTACTGGTCTAATCAGAAAAGTTCTCATTATACACCAACCTCATGTTAGTCCATGTTCTAGAAATTTTTGAACAAGTCAACAGGTCACGAACACAACACTAACTAATGAGCAGATCAATGCTGTTACACAAGAGACAGTGACTCATTCACCACATAAATGAATTCTGAAGTTGAACCATGATAGCCCATGAATTGGAAAACACTATGTGATACGGGAAAGGGTTACTTTTTAATGATTAAGACGCATCACATGTGAGCTTTTAAACCCTGCCAAAACAAGTAATACAAGTTATTGTAGAGATGCTTATGGCCATCTGAAGTAGAAAAGACACTCAACTGAGCCAACTATTCCATAGTTTGTTTTAAAGCTCATCTATTCTGTCGTAGACTAGCTCCATTTGAGAGGGCACAAAATCCAACCTCACAAACTCTATACAGATGGTAAAAGCACCCTATGAAGGAAAGGATGGACAAACCCATATACTGTATGAAGTTCCTTGTATCTTATGGCACAACTGCATTTAAGTACACCTGGCAGAAATGCTGACAGCAATCTTTTTCCTTTATCTGAAATGTTAAAACAAAGCTGATGCAACTACATGTGTCTGCCCCTTAAAACACTTTCCACTTCTACTACCCACTAATGCAGGCGCTGCTTTCTGATTACGTGAATTTTTGTCAAATTTACATTTTATGGAAAAAGTGCTTCCATTAAGTTTTATTTCCAACAACAACTTGAAAATAAACAAAAAACCCAACATGGTCTGAATGCCAATTTCTCCTATTTTTTCTAGTAATATCCAACAATATAAAAACAGTTGCACTATTTTTTTCATTTGTAGCAGTGTTCTGGGTAAACTGAACAATTAATCCTCTGCGATGGAGGGGCCTCCCCCACATAAAGTCTTGCCAAATACATACTTATAGTTCAGCTGCTGTTTTCCAGAAAAAGTGTTCCAGTATAGCACATGTCCCTTCTCTTTATACATCAGCATTAATGAAATAAGCATTTCTTAAATGTATATTCAGTGCAATGAATATGCATTTTTATTAATAATCTGAGCTCAAACTAATGTTGCTCTGCTTTTCAAAAGGTCTGGAGTCCAGCTGTACTAACACCCATCATTAGTGAGGTGTATCTATCAGATTAAATCCATTACTGAAACAAGGAAATATTGCATATGTATGTCTTGCTGAGGTGCAATCATGCTGTTAGAGCTGTCCAAGAAATCTGGGATCTAATGATATTTTCCTCATTAAATGCAGGGGATTGTTAATTTCTTCTATAATATAACATGATCATTTCCCTAAATTAGCTGTACTGCAGAGCTAGAATTCCAACCCATCAGTAAGGGTGTTTCTACTGAAGTTTTAATAAAAACTGGTACCACTTAAACTAATAACCTCTTTATGCTGTCACAGGTTTTTCCCAGTAACTTACAACTCTAAGCTCTAAAGAGCTTCTATTAACAGCGCAGAGCAATATCACCTTCCCAAAAATAGAATTCAAGCCCAATTATTACTCAGATTTTTTTTTTTTTAACTAGCAGGACTTCAGACAGCAACAAAATGAGATGCAGATACATGTTTTTCCCTGTTCACTTTGTAAAAGTGGCAGTCATGCAGAAGATTTTCAAAATTAAAGAAACAGGATTATAAAACCACAAAATTGACCCAGGGCCTTTSGGCATACAGAGTACTTACAGTTAAAATTATTTTTTTAGTGTGACAAGATTTCAAAACTGATTGTGGAATTCTGGAAGCTGTTTCAAATTTCCTCTATCACAATACAGCAATTCTAATCACGAATGAAACAACTTAGCATCCAGTTCAAAATTAAAGCTACTTCAACATGTGTTAATAAATAGTGTATCTAAACTCTTGCTAAGCTGTTGTATAACAGGGGTGTACACAGCCCTGATCCAAGCAGGACAGGGCAGGCTGCTCTACCATCACACTACCTAACAAGGCAGAGGCTGCAATCAGGGCTCCCACATTTCTATCAATGACGAAAGTGTGGCCTCAGAGCATGTCCCCGCTTACCAGACCACACTGAGCTCAGACCATTCACCACAGTCTTTTCTCCAGTTCTTCTTGACACCAGCAATGCTCTCACAAGTGAGTAGTCACATTAATGAAACCCATAATTGCCAGTAAGAAGTTGCATGGTGTAACACTCATTTCTGTGGATCAGTACCAGTATATACTTAAGCAGGTTCTGCACAAGAAGAGGCAAGTCATGTTCCTCCTGGGCGAGTCAATTCCAGAAGTGTTTCACTGTTATCCTGAAATACTAGGATAGGGCCAGGAAGAAGGGCATCATTTCAAAATTTGCAGAATTAAAAGCAAATAAAGAAACACTGGGAATATGTGCACAAAGATGTAGTTTACAACTCTGATGTCAAACAGTATTTTAAACACATAAGGTAGGTGTTGTTTAATTATCAAATTGGGTTTTAAAACAGGACACATCTTTACAGCATCAAGTGTTTTCCTCACGCATGCAAGACCAAGCTTTCAGGATTTCACAAACAGACCTGAACTCTTATTTAGTCAAAAGAGTTGCCAAGTATAAGCTGTAAAGGCAGAAGCAAAACATGAGAACACTATGTCAAGAGAAAAGAATTTAAAGTTAAAACTAAACTGAAGCTGGAGTTCTGGGCAATAAGGCAAAGTAATTATACATGTGGTAAATGCAAGAAAAATTAAATTACTGCAGGGCAGATCTGACATCTGTGCTAGCAGTGGTGCTACAGATCATTAGTTATAGGCATTTCACACCAAGTGCTACGGAAGATAATTTAAGCGGTGATGACACCAGCTCCTTCCCATCTCTTGCCCTAGTGACGTTCTTTTTTCCATTACAGGGGTTACTTCTTCCAAGAGTGACCTCTTAGACATTTTACATGTTAATGTTTGAGCAACCAAACTCTACTTACACAAGCTTTTTAAAATAAAAACCTGCAGTTTTAATATTAAAATACATTTATATTTTATGGTATCTTAAAACAGCAGCTACATGCAAAGTTGTAACAAGTCAATTAAATTTTAAATCCCTGATGAATTTTAATATTGTGTCCTTTTAAAATGTAAATAATTTAGCATTTTCACTAGCTAAAACCTAAATATTTTTTCCATTTATGCTGTAATTAAAAGACCTATTAATGTGTCCCTAGGACTGTACAGCTTTGATTTCTTAAGAATCACTGCTCTTCCAAATTAGAAAGAATTGTCCACAAAGTCATTCAGAAAACTATTTCTGGTGGTGTGTGGGAGGCTACCCTGCATTCATTTTGCAATTCCAAATTTTAAGTTATTTAAAGAAATAAGTATACATACATATATGTATGAGTTAACATGCAGTCTCTAAAGTTGACTTGAGGACACAGCTGGGAGACGAATCTCAAGACGCCCATGCTCTATCAGAAACCTAGCTGGTACTAGAACATGTCTAAATTACTCCTGTATGGTCCAAGATGTAAAATGAAAAACAACCAACTATGATTTCCGCCGCCCCCCCCCCCCGCGTTAGATAATTTTTTATGTGGGCATTGCTGCCACCACATGGCCAAACAGCTGAACTACGCCTACCCTTCCTCCACACCTTGCAGATGCTAACCCGCTCAGCACACTACCCCTCCTACAAGCCCTCTCATTCCAGCTTTCTACTCCAGCCTCTCACAAAGTCCCATCATTGCCACTGATTTCCCAAATTACTTCCACCTAAAAGAAGATTAGAAGGAACTTAAAGCATTCAGATCTTGCTGACAGTCTCTTCCAAGTATAGGCCACCAGCTGTAGAACAATTCAGTGTTGTAGAATTATGCCAAACCGATACTCACAAAGACAACAGAAAATCTTACAAGTGCCAGTCCAGGCAAGTGAAGCCTAAGTGATGTGCCAACAAAGGCTGAAACAGTTCCTTTCCTGAATTGCCCTCCTCAAAACATCCTCCCAGAAAGCCTTTTAGAAAGCTCTACTCAGTACACTACCCTGTCACCTGCAGAGGTTCAGCAATCTCCGAGCAGGTTTCTCATACTGAAGAGACATGGTGAGTTAAGTCACAACAGAAAGGGAGTTCCATAATTTCTCACACGCAACAAGCAGGAGTCTACATTCACTCCTGTTTATTAGCTCTTACGAACAGTAGCTGGCTTCATACTTAAGTTTTAAAATACTTACCTGTTAAGCCTGTTAAGAATTACTTTTTTTCAGTTCTGCTGCACAATACCTGGTAAGCTCATTTACACAAGTGCCAAAGGCATCACAGAAATACTAGCATATGCCATAGCTGTGGGTTTAACTCTATCACCTGTGGGATAAGGCTCCACTGGTCTGAATAACTCAGCAGCACTCTTGCAGAGTTTGAACCCGACTTCCATACGTTTGGGCATCACATTTGAAATAATCCAAAGAACCAGGTAGTCCTCAATAAATACCATTTCTAGTATCTTCACCCTTTCTCTAGGTGATCAATGAAGATATGAATTCTGCAGTTTATGAACCTATATGCTCACAGATCACTTTTTATTTGCACAACCATTTCACTTGTAGCTTTCTAAAAGGGAGCGGGAAAAAATCGTATCATGTATGATCACAAATACTATACATCATTTTGGCAAGGCCAGAAAGGAAGTCAAAATGCCCCAGGACTTCCTGGAGAAAGCTAGGCTGCAGAAACCATTCATTCAACAGTCGCTATCTTTAAAGGACTGCATAAGAGAATGGCTCAGTCAGTCAACTACAATGTAAGGCAATTGAATAGTCCCTGCTTTCTCTTGCATACCAGTCAAGAAAAAGATGTGAATACACTCACCTTTTTTGCTCTTTGTGCTATATTAGGCGTTCTAGTGAGAAGCTTTTCAATCAGGTATTCTCTATTCTGCAAAACCAACATTTGGTAAGTTAAAAATCAATACAAGGAAAGAAGAAATTTCATGTAGATTTTAAGGCAGAGCAAAATTTACTCGTAGGGTTAAACGTTTTACCTTGGCTTTCTGGAAAAATTTGCATTTTAAAAGTTCTGCTGCTGTGGGCCTGAAAGATCAATAATAAATTAGAACAGAAAACAAAGACCCCTCTCAGTGAATACAGTACAAGACGTTAGTTAAATGGTACGTCTCTAATACTTTTGAATTAGTACTGTATGAATGGGGAATGAATGATAATAGCTACTGAATTAATTCACACGTACTCACTTACCCCACATAAAAAAAAAAAGCCTCCAAAAAAAAAAAAAAAAAAAAAAAAAAAAAAAAAAAAAAAAAAAAATCAGTCTCTAAGTTGCCAATTTTCCCCCTTTTTCTTTCAACACAAATGCATTTTACCCTTAAAACAAACAAACAAAAAAACGTCAGGTATCATGTTCTTCCCCAAGTGACTCTATGAATGCAACTGAACTTTGCTCCACAGCAATAAAAGAGTAATTACGTTTTCCAAACAGTAGTATCAATACCTGCTACCAGCATTCTTTTACTTCATTGATGTCAGCAGGTATTCACAAGAAACCATACTATTAACATGATGTGTAAACCAAAAAGAGAGTCATCAGGAGCATCTTCCAACCAAACGGACAAGTAAAAATCAAAGCAACAGTTGTAAGGTCAAAAACTAGACATTTCACTTTTACTTGCAGTTCTGTTCAAGTCTCTTTCTTCCCATCATCGTCAAGTTTATATTTTTGATATTTTCAACAGATAATCACAATCTCACAGCTACCGAAGTGATTCCAACAGCAGGATTTGTCTCCCCTAGCTTCAGGGATCTAAAAAGCTACTTATCTAGCCAAAGCCAGACTCTGGTACAGAAGCAGACTCTGGAGAGAAAGCGAAGCACCTCTTGGGATGAAATAAAATCCTCCAGGTTCTTTTCACCCTTTCCATTAGGAGCCCATACCACTATCCAAGGCTAATTTTGACACAGCTAAATTTAGGGAAGCCAAAATCTCCAAGATTCATCATTATAAATGAACAGAAGCAATATCTGCTATAGTTTTCCATTTGAATTAAAGCAAGAGATTGGATATAGCACAAACTAGATAAAGTGGAAAGCTTCAATTTGGAAAATTTCGGACTCAAAAAAAAACCCCAAAATCTGAACTAGTTTATTTCTCTGAGGACACATCTGAAGAGTAAGTGAAGAAAAGGAGTAGTAAGGTGTGTGTATGTATGTATCGGTTCACTCCCACTAGAAATAATGAAACAACTCCTGACATCAACAAAAAGCATCCAATTTAGACACAGACAGTAGTTCCATAGAGCATTTATTTTTCTTCCCCTCCAAAGCACCAAACTCACAATAAAGAAGTTCTTAGCAGTGGTACTGTGGAGACCACCAGGCTTAGCAGTAATTCACACATAAACCTCGGATGAGCAAAAAGAAAGAGGAACATCTTAAAAAAAAAAAGTTTCTGTGTCAAAGTTTTAAAGTTATATCTCAAATTAACTCTTAACTTCAAGACAAGTTTCAGTGATCCAGTACCATCACATCTCATAACAGGGATATGCACAGTTAAAAGCTAGAGTCTTAGTAAAGTTTTATCCAAAGAAGTGTTCTCCATTCCTCTACCACTAATTATGCCAGACACTTCTGAACTGGTCTGGACATGCTTTCTGGGCCTGTTTTCCACACAGGCCGCAGCAGTGAATTGCAGCTGAGGACTGTAAGCAGCATCCTTGGCACTGGGGAAAGAGAGAAACACCCACACACAGATCCCCAAAAGAAAAACATCATGGTCTGAGACAACAACAGTGCAAGGCCCATCCTAGAATTTGCCACAAAGAACAGGCACTTCTCCCACAATTGACATGACAACTATGGAGGTATCTCCATGCAAAATTAAATCCTGGCTTGGGAGAAACATAAAAAAAAAAAGCGATGACCCCAATATAAGAACACTTGCTCCTCGGTTAGAGTAACTGGCACACAGATCTAATCACCTATCCGCTGGTCTAATTGTTCAATTCAAGGCAATTCTGAGTATGAAGATATTGCACATGTTTAAGTATCAGTGTAATAAATTAGTGTAATTAGTTTAAACACTAACGTTTCAACGCTGATGTCATAACGACAGATCAGGTAACTCAGCACTATGTATTCAAGGAAAGAAGGAAAACCATTTTAATTATTTACTTCTCATGTTTTCATACCAATTTAATCTTGCCCTAAAAATTGCTGGACACTGGAAACAAAAAGAAGCTTGATTATCCAGAACACATTTCATTCTTATCTGTAAGTGGCCAAACTGCAGAGCTAAGCTTAAAGCATCAGGACTTGCTACTACAACCACCAATTGTAAGGGGTTTGGGAATCTGAAAACAGTACACAAATGATCCTTCCGTGAAAAAAGAATTTGAAGGATTTCAAGAATAAAGATGTTGCCACATAATCTTTTTTCTTAATTATACTTGTTCTCTAGTATTGCTGCTGTCACCTTTTCAACTTGACTCCCTACAACAATATCCTGGACTTAAGCCAGTGTAACATCAGTGAAGAGAAGACCCACACAGTACTCAATCAGGACTGCGCTCTCAGAACAATCTTTTTTCCCAGAAATACCAGCTCTGAGACTCTTCAAGAAAGTGTTATATTAAATACCCTTAGGAAATAATGTTAATTAGAATGTGCCTCCTCCAACTCTTCAGGAAAAGAAACCTACAAAAATGGGTCTGCATAAAAATCAATAAAGGATAAATAAATTAATCGTTCTGGGAAGTTGGGACCTCAGCAACAGTTTTGGAATAGATGTTTAATATTTTCATCATCTTGGCTATCACATTCACAAAACACAGCAAGAAAGAACAAATCACAAAGATACTATGACATGCAATTGCCTACATAAACATGAGGAAAACTCTAAACAAGCTTGGAGCCCCTAACTTTACAGTAAAAAATTAATACCTCTTAATAAGTAATTTTCTCTGGAAATATCCAAGTTAAAGGCAATACTAAGTTTATGTCACAAACTGAGGAAAATCAACATAAAATTACTTATTTATTTTTAATTTACTTTGAAGGCCAAGAGACTGATATGTTTGGTTACCAACAGTTCTGTCTGATCAATCTGAACAGTCTTGTTAGACTTAGGCACAATATCAAGATTTTTATCTTGCCTCAGATGAGAAATTAAGATATAGAGCAAGGACTTTTGTTTGATCAGATTTGATTGATCACATCAACAGTATATTTAAATATAAATAAATTAGGTTAAAAACCCAGAAGAAAAAAACTTAAGCGACCACTAAAAGGCAATTTCTTCTCCCCAGATGAAGATGACTGAGGGCTGCTACTTACAAAATTCAAATCATACACTTAAAGATGATGTTTAAACATTGGAACTTTAAGTAGTCTGTATATTTAAAAAAAATAATTCCACTGTATATGGCAATAATAACCTACCTTTTGGAAGGATCTTTTTGAAGGCATAATGAAATTAGTTTTCTAAAGGATTTGCCATACTTTTTCATCATCTCCTTGTCCTCTACACCTGTCTCTAAAGTGGGAGGGTCATTTTGAAGTGTCAGCATTAACACCTACAGTAAACCCAAAAAAGAGGTACTGTAAGCAAAACCAATTCAAAACATGTAGAAATTAAAAGAGAATAAATATTCCACAGAATATTTAGGTATCTCGAGTTGCTCTTGAAAATGAAGTAGTGCTATCTAGTAGCATTAATAATACAGCTAACAGCATTAAGTAATACAAAGTGTTAAGCAATACAAAGTGATTGTTACTTTCATAGGAGGGTATTTGTGATAAGGTGCTGCTCCTGTTGCTAACTCAATGGCTGTTATCCCAAAACTCCACATATCAGCCTTGAAGTCGTAACCTCGCACCTGGAATAGAACCAGAAAGGAAAAACAAGGTGGTGATGTCTCAAATTCCAAAAATTAAAGACTGAAGATTTTTTTTTTTTTTTAACATTAGGAATACCTGCTCCATCACTTCAGGGGCCATCCAACACGGAGTACCAACAAATGTTTTCCTTACTTTGTTACGAGTAACATCACCTCCCGTTGCTAAAAATGCACTAACGCCAAAATCTGGGAAGGAGGAAAAAAGTTGAAATCTGTTAAAATACCAGTAACAAAGAAAAAGTTTTACACTTTAGAAATTAAGTCAATTCATAAAGGTCTACTTATAGAAACTCTCCATTGCAGAGCTTACCTTTGTTTCATGACACCCTGTTCTTGAAACTCTATGGAACAGATGGTATAGTTTTATCTGGGAGATCTGCACTAGGACACCCTCAAGTTTAACCTCGTAGCATGTGTCTTCCTGAATAGGATTACAAAGGACTCCATAGGTCTGTCAGTTAAGGTTTTCAAATGTGCATTTTGAGCCAAAGTTTGAAAGGTTTGCATCTGCTATTGTTCAAAGATAAGGTGCTACTTCTGTATAGCTACTAAATTTGAATGCGATTTGAACAAGAGGGAATACTATATGTAACTTAAATACTTATGGAGATTTGACAAATCAAAGATAATCAGCAAAGTGATCAACAATATATATTTAATAGTAGACCATGACATGAAGAGTTTTTTCCGAATTCCAAAATAGCAAAAAACCTTAGTGTTCTGTTAACCTGTCACTACGTCAGTGACAGCTGTATGGGAGAGGTAGGGGATAAATGGAAGAAAGAAGAGCAGATTACCAGTGTAAGGAGAAATACTGTCATTTTGAATGGAGCTATATGAAGAGTATTTTAGACTGTGCTATTTACAATTCAGTTATACTGAAATCAAGTAGTTTACTAAAGACCTACTTCAATTTTTATTTTCCTATTGTCTTCCTATTGTTCCCTGATTTTAAGGTTGGGGGCAGGGTGGGAAATCAGTAACTACAGAAAATGTAAGTTTATCATTACTTTCCACTAAACAACCATTAAGCATCTGTCGTGGTTTAACCCTGGCAGCACCTAAACACCACGCAGCCGCTCGCTCACCGCCCAACTCTGGTGGGATGGGGGAGAGAATCGGGAGGGCACGAGTAGGAAAACTCGCGGGTTGAGATAAAAACAGTTTAATAATTGAAATAAAACAAAGTAGAACAGTAATAGTAACAGTGATAACAACAACAACAATATACAAAGCAGGCGATGCACAATGCAATCGCTCACCACCCGCCGAACCGAACGAGAGCCCAGGACCCAGGGCCCCTCCCCACACCCTTAGTTTTCATACTGAGCATGGTATGGAATACGTTACATGGTATGGAATACCCCATTGGCCAGCTGGGTCAATCACCCCGGCTATGCTCCCCCGCCAGCTTCCCATGCACCTGGCAGGGCATGGGAGGCCRGAAAGTGTGTGGTGCAAGCACCACCCAGCAACACCCAAACATCAATGGGCCATCAACGCTCCTATTATACCAAACCCAAAACACAGCACACCCCCCCCAGCTACTGGGAAGAAAGTTAACTCTGTCCCAGCCGGAACCAGGACAGCATCACAAACTCAAATTCTGGACCTCTTCTACATCACTAAAACACACATAAATACAGTAGACGAGTAAGAAGCAAGCTTCAAGCAATATTCTTTAATTTTCCCTGCAGCTTGCGTGATGAATAAAAAACCCATTTTTTCCTTCAAAGTTATAGAATAGACAGGTTTTGTTCGTATTTCTGAAAAGCATGAAGAGCCTCAGAAACACCTGCTTCTAAGTTTTTAATGCCCTAAAAATCAATGCTGGTATTAGTGACAGTTTTCTGAAGAGGAACTATTGCATACAAGGAAAACTGAATAGGTAAAAATCAAAAATAAATAAATAAATAAAGGAGAGGTATGGAAAAAAATTAATGTCCTTTTAGTACCAAAGATAAATAGTTTATATTGGACAATTGTTTACAGGTCCTTTCAGGAACTGAGATACACAGCTAAAATCCTGACTTAACCTTTGCTCCCCTACTGCTGTTTTTCCCTGTTAACATAATATTAATTTTGAAAAGGATAACAAACAAAAAATATGAATGGGAGAGGGAGGACAATGGGAAAAAAAAAAAACCAACCCATAAACTAAGCAAAATCTCTTCTTGCATAAGCTTCAAAATGAAATATTGCAACACCTCACTGAGAAAGATGTGATGAGTATTTAAGTCAAGTGAACATTTCACTATAATACTAGTCAAACACTGTTGTATGTTTACAGAGAGAAAGAATGCTTTGATAGCTACTCAATAAAAACAAGACTTTAATTTCCTATCCCAGACATAGCTTTCACAAATACAGGTTATTTAAGAAAAGACATGACCTACAGTGGCAAGCTTCCTATCACATAGGAGACAAAGTATTGTTCAGAACAAGTTACATAAAGAGGAGAGAGAAATGTATTACAAGGAAAGAGCTGAACAATTCAACAGTGTTAGGCACTAGAAGTCAGAGCTAATACCAAAAAAAAAAAAAACAATCAAATTTAATGAAGAGCCCTGATTTAACTGTATTAGTAAAGCATTTTGAAATTAAAGGAATCAGAGCTGCCCAAATAAGCATAGCCTACAAATCATTTATTCCCTAAAGTCTTTTTCACTTCAGCCAGGGCTGGGCACTTGGCCAAGCCTCAGCCAAGGCCAACATCCAGAGTTAGTGTTAGGCGTAGGGTTGGGAGAGAGATGAAGCCTATGGCCTCCAAGGGAGCTGGACTGCAAGGAGCCCACTAAGGCAAGGCACACGCTGCAAAAACATTTCACACCTGACAGCTTTTTCACCTCAGCCAGGGCTGGGGCTCTTGGCCAAGCCTCAGCCAAAACCAAGCTCTAGGGTCAGGATCAGGTGTGGGAGAAAGACAAAGCCACCACTTCCATTCAGGTGTGGGAGAAAGACAAAGCCACCACTTCCATGGCAGCAGAGCTGCAAAGCAGCTGCTGCAGGAAGGCACAGGCTGCAAAAACATTTCTCCCCTAACTTTCTCACCTTGACAGTGGCTGGACTTTAACCTAAGTCTCAGCCAAGGCCATGTGTAGGGTTACGGTTAAGACTGGGAGAGAAATAAAGCATCAAGCTCCTGTGAGAACAGGGCTGGCCAAGGAAAGCTTGGGCTGCCAAACAATTGTCCCTGATAAATCTTTCTCCTCCATCTGGCTTGAGTATCTGAGGCATAGGCTCTGCCTATTTTTAACCAGATCTGCGCCAAACATTTCTGTGGGTATGGATTACCACAGGAGTGAACACCCTGAGAACCACTGGTGCAATGGGTAAGTTCACACAGCCACCTATGCACAAAACTGAAGAGCAGGATCTTCTGCCTAGACTCCTCAAAATGCACATTCTTTTTCTGACAAGTTTTATTGAAACTGTCATTTCTTGTATGGACTAAACACATCATACAGCCCATACCTTCTACACTTCCATCAATCTCTGTGTATGATTGCTCTTTGCTATATGCTCCTTATCTCACATATCTGTTCCTTTACTGGTTTCTTTGATATTTTGACCTTCACCAGGCAATTCAGGCTTAGACGGCTGAAACCCTAACAAAGTACCAATCCTCTTGTTTGCTCAAAGCATCAGATGTTACAATCCCAATAGTTTTAAGTAGAATGTTGGAGCTAAGGAACTGCAGTGACTATTTAACACTGTATTTGTGAATAAGCTGAAGGTTTCCTGCTCTGTACAGAGGAATTTTGAACTTTAAAAATAAGTCTCCCCAATTTAAACAAAACAAAAAGATGTGTATTATCCTCTTTTCCACCAAAGACTGAACAGATTCTCTGTGCAGGACCTCGGAGGTCCATAATTGGAGGTCTCTGTAGAGCTATCCCAATTCTTTGAAGAATCTATGCTCTTCTATATCTGCACAAAATCTTCTGTCAGAGAAACACTGGGTTGAGCTTCATTTGTGAGCCATAGCCCCTCAGAACCCAGAAATGCCAATGGACAACTGTGTCTTCAAATATTACTCCTCATTCATATTAGCAGTGTGTGCTATGGATACATCTTTTCATTACAGAAGCTTGGGGTACAGGAGAAGCAAAATTATCAGGTATCTGATCTCCAAAGATGAAAGGAGATTTTAACTTTGTCAAGGCAAAAAGATGTAAAAAGGATGAATTTCAGCCTCTGACATTCAAAATTGGCTTTCAGTTAATGTGCAATGTTCAGCTGTCCCAAACAGAACAGCCCCACACCAACAAAGAAACAAGTTTGACACTGCTGCACTTTTCACCTGAAGATCGGAAATAACCTGGTATTGAAATAATGCATCGCAGAAAGACGCATTCCACATATCTATCCAGCCACTGAACTTCTCCTCAGTCCCACATGCACTGAATGCCCTAGCAGCACAATTAAAGCCTTAACTCATTAAGATGTCTACAGCAGAAAGGAGGAAAAGGTCAAGAAACCAAGCCCTGGAGTTGAACTAGAAAGGGATAAATGAAGCTGTTGTTTTAATGTTATCTGATTACTGGGAGAGTAGATTTGATTATGTGTGAAAGTAATAATCTAAAGTCAACAGCTTTATTTCAGATGGCTTATGAGATTTTATCTTTCAACTTTTTAGTTATTATTATTATTTTTAATTAAGCTGGTTGTCTGGACATCTACTCCTTTGCAATATGAGAAGATCTAAAAAATATTTGAACAACACAGACCTAGAATCTCAGCAGTTGCCCAAAGTGCTATACAAAGTGAAGACAGCTGTAGGGTATAATCAAGTGAATAAATAAATATTAAGTATCTCATTAAAATTCAAGTCTGTAAAATTGACTACCTACTTAAAAAGTCTTGACCTCAAAACAGAAGGCTTAAAACTGCTCCAATTAGTAAATGGTTCACCTGCCAGCCAATCTTTTCTTGTCCAGTTTCATAGACTTCAGACACTGCTATATTAAAGCCCTCAAAATATACGTTTACACGGTACTTTGAAAGCATTGTTTATATAAAAAAGAACTTTTGGCTATAGCCATTTTTATTACTGAGGGCTACTAAACACAAAGCTTTCATCGCTGGGTCACGAGTTGTATATAAACTGTGAAAGGCCCGGGAGTACGCTGGGACAGGTAGCAGGTATCACACCTGCTCGCTCTGTTTTCCAGATATCTGCTACTAACTTGAGAGATGGGATATGGGGTCTTGCTCAGTACTTAAGCTCTTATGAAAACCAAATCATTTCATTCTTACGGACCACCACTCAAGAAGCATATAGATACATTCAAAGGATATTTAAGATGCTAAACTGTATCCAACCAATACCATTGCAAGACAAATGGTAGAAATGCCAAAAACAATTCTCAGTGAGATATATCTCATGCATCTCGGTGACTAGTTAAGTTATAGCCAAGGTCCTCATGAAGGGCAGTACATACAGATTTTGGAATCCCCAAGAACTATTACAATTACTTGCAGAAATAAATGAAATAAACTTGAACAGAAATATGAGTTGCTACTGTTTGCAAGCTTTTTAAGGTACATGGGTAATTCAAAAGGAAACATTAAGAGGATATTAAAAAGTTTCCTTAAATATTTGATAGGACACAGAAAAATATTGAATAATTTCTAAATCATGTATCATTAACCAAGAATCCTGAAATCTGAAACTGGGTAACTTGCAGTTACAGCACTCCAAAAGGAATAGTTAAAAGCCAACAGAAAAACTTGTATCTGTTGCCCCTAATCCAGCTGCAATTACCTTTTTCTTTTATTTAGCCATTACTCTACCACTGCCATTACCTGCTATTTGTACAGAGCCATCTTCACCCAGAAGAATGTTGCCAGCCTTCAAATCTCTAGAATGTACAAACAGAGGTTACTTTTATGTATGAAAGTACATATGTGCACATTTTATGTAAATAAATAAATAAATATTGCATACTAATTAGTTTCACAAGATAGCATTTTAAAATTTAAAAAGACAGAAACAGGAACTTAAGTATGAAATGTAACTGACTTACAATAAAACCGAGTGCAGAACTCAAACTCTCACGCTCTCTCTCTCTCTTGTATAAAAAGACCCAAATTCAGCTTTGGCATAAAATGAGCAGAATTCAGGGATAGATTTTGAGAACACAAATATTTAGGTCCAAAGTCTGTTTTACCACCTTTTATAAATATAATCTCACAAACTGAGAGCTTTCAGAGCTTTAAAGCAAGAATTAATGCTTTCTCACATCCATCTGCACCACTAATGAAAAAGACAAGTTGAAAAAAAGTTCTCCTCTTTGCTCTCTTCAGAGAAGAGACCCATCTTCAAGAAAGGTAAATATACTGTAGATTTCTACCCAATGAAGCTATTAAAGGTCAGGAATAGCAACCATATTTTGCTATAGGGTACCATGATGAAAAGTTACTTGACACTGAATCCGTCAAAAATTCAGCATGTGCTTAACAGTCAACTATATCCATTTAACATGCTATTCATGCATAAATTTAAGAAGAAACCTTTCTGGATGTTTTTTTTGATAGAAATGTGCATCCCATTCTTAATGCACAGGATAAATCTTTCATACAGAATATATAATAAACATTAAGAATTTGAGCAAATCAATCTTTCCAAGATTTACTGAAAATAATTAACACATTGCTACTGGAAGGTAACATAACCTGTTCCCTTATACATAAACAAGAATGCATCGAAACAACAGAACAAAATCCCTGAACAATTTTGGAAACATCTCCAACTGGCAAATACCACCTGATACAGCGTTCCCTGAACTACCACAGCTTTCACCTACAACACACATGGGGAAAGGAACGCACACTTGTATCATCTTGAACAGGACTTCTGTGGTACTGCAGAGTTTACAAATAAGATGTTATAAAAAAGGAGAAACCTCAGATGTAACGAATAGATCTCTCTCTTTTTATCTTTTTAAGGTCCTTTAAGAACAGACAAGGGGAATTCCCAAATCCGACCTCAAAGGGTCCTGTTATCCTTAAAAGCTAATGAATGTTCCGTCCGCAACAATATCAGCTTAACAGAAGACTATGAATTAAGGTTTGTGGCAGATCTTTAGCATTCCAGACTAGAAGTCAAGATAATTGTTCTTTATTTCTCCATTTATCTCAATTTTCTCTCTGCAAAAGGAGGAAATAGTTCTTGATTTACATCAGAGGCAGTTCATTTATAAGATGAGACATAGTAGTACACATAAAGAACAATTACTGTGCTACATCTGCACCACCTCCATTCTCAGAGTTCTRTCTGCAGAGAATCTGGTTTTGTTTAAAAGATTCCCTTATAAAAGGTTAATGCTTGAAACAGACAGAGAGCCTGTTATAGGCACCTTCCTTAAAAGGCAAATTCACCTCAGTAAAATTAATTAGGGAGGTCAGAGCACAGCACTTCCAACATCCAAACAGTGGAAGCAACCTGTGGATTGCTACAGCAGATATGTATAGATCACCCCAGGGGATCTGCACAATTTACACTGAGGAAGTCAGTGGAGAGAGAATATATAGAAGAGAACAATCACTAGATGCATATACACCAAGATGCAGTTCCATAGTACCAATCCCAGCTTCACGTGTGGTCATAAAGAGAGGTCTGTAGAGTTGTAATAGACATTATTGATTACCAGGAAAAAATAAATTTCACATTCATACAGCAGTGCCTGCTTGCCCAAGATTACAGGTTTACTGTACAACACAATAAGCAAGTCACAGACCATATAACAAACTAGATTCAGGTGAGATATTTGGAGTACCAGCAGGCACAGGAATATAGACCACAGTTCTGGCATACTTAGTGCAGCACAGACCAATCCTAACTATAAGAGAGACAGACAGGATAAAGATCAGGCAAGTACTAAGAATTAGTGACAAACTGCAGTCAAGATTACAGCATCTGCCCAAGCGTTATCATTTGATAATTACTGATCGCATTTACAGTATGTGAAAGGCAATACAATTTGCTTAGCCAAGCAACTGCAGCTGACCAGTATTAACAAACTATACACACAACTTTGAAAATGCTTTTCCCTGTGTATATGCTCCTACCTGTGAATTTGCCCATTCCTGTGTAGATAGTCTAAGCCCTCCAAAACTTCTTTAAGAATTGTTGCTATTATGGGTTCTTCAAGGACACCATTTCTGTGCTCTCCTCTGTTGACAATATACTTTATTATATCAAGCATTGAACCTATATTGCAGATCCAGGAAAGAAAAAAGCATATATACAACATTATCATATCAGATTCTTGAGAAAGTTGTATTTCTTCATTCTTTCTATGCTACTGCAATTTAAATCTTTGCATGTACATGTAAAGACCTCATGTAACTAGCTCTCAGAATAAAGCACACTGCCACCTCGTTCAAATGAGAAAC
The DNA here is from genome assembly GCA_035582835.1 of Phoebastria nigripes. Taxonomy (NCBI): domain Eukaryota; kingdom Metazoa; phylum Chordata; class Aves; order Procellariiformes; family Diomedeidae; genus Phoebastria; species Phoebastria nigripes. Next base: position 28,779 of record JAYKAV010000312.1, read on the forward strand.
AAAGCACTGTTTTTTGTCAAGAATACTGTAACACTCAATGATCCATTAGAAAGACCTGCTAACAGCTTGCTAAGCTACCATTTATTAAAAATTCAGGAGTATCCCACATTTAAACAGACATGTACAGCAAAGGTTTTGGTTTATTATCCAGCTTAGATTACGGTTCATGTGTTCACGACGTAAACATGCAGCTGCAAGACTGGAAGGAGATATTCTCTGCAAACAAATGATGACAACATCCCTAGCGACACCCAGTTTGACATTGAACTTCAGTTATTACAAGTTTCAAGGAATCTAATAGCAACATTTTCTTTTTTTCCAAGCATTTTTCAACAGCTCACAGTAAATTCCTGTCATGAATCACTGGTTTCTCTCAGGGTCTATGCTTGCTTTTGATTGAACTGAACAATTCAACCAAATGTGATGTAACAAGCGTTATTTTATGAGCACTCCCGTCCTTGCTTTCTAGCATGATGGTGCAGTAGTCTGCTGCCATCAAGACTAATCTTGAAGATCATGTAGCAACCAGGACCACCACATCTTATTTTGGAGCCTCGCTTTTCTAAGCCACAAGCACATTCAGTTCAGCCCCTTTTTCCTCTCCAAGAACCAAGTAAGATTTTTATACCATTAACCATCATCATAAAAACTGTAATGAATGTTTGGCTAGTTTAAGCAATACAAAGGATKCAACTTATATAATGCCTGTCCTAGGAAGAATCTTCCTGGAATAAGGAATGAGAAACACTCATTATGAAATCAGAAATATATGCATTTTTACAACAATAGAGTGGATTCTAGAGAAACTCAAAAAAAAGGCCACACTGACAGAAGTGACTTAATTCTCAACAGTTTTCCCTACACAGCCTTAATAGAGAATTTTAATATATTGATTCAGTAGTTAGATCAACAGAATTTATCTCAGCCTGCTATAACACACCTATGTCTCAAGGTTCATCCTATGTAGTCCCCCCTCCTTACTTGGTTTAGTTCAATTAACTCAAAGAAGGTAACATTAGAAAAAAAACATACAATTTCCTTGCAGCTAAACAAGTAAAACCAGTAACTTACCCCCACTTAACAGCTTCATAACCAGCCAAAGTTCATCCTTCACCACAAAAGATGTGTAATAGGTCACCACATTGGGGTGATTGCATTGACTCATTGCTTGAATTTCTTTCTGTAAGAAATACAAAGCCCAACATAACACAGCCAGCTATCAGTTCTGCTTGTATAGAGAGAAAGTTTAATTTCCAAAGTGAAATACTATAACAGAACCAAAGTATGCATAGAATATGCATCAAGGCACCAAAACATTTCAAATTACCTATAGATCTACATGCAAGACAGAATATTATTGCAAAGAACACAAGGGAGGTTTGGCCAGGAGATACAGGCATAACTACATCAATTTTCTTCTGAGAGCAGCAAACAAATTACTGTTAAAGTCCCAAATTCAGAGTGAGCAATGAAGAATGAGCAGTCTCCAAGAGCTGAAGCTGTGGGTACAGGCTAGACAACAAAACACAAGGAAAGATCAAAACCTACTGCCTTTCCTGTTCAAAAGGGATATGAAAAGAGTAGAATGGGAGCAGGTGAGAAAGGAGGAAGGAAACTGTCGGACAAAGGACACAGCACCACTGGCTCAGCTACTGTGGGATGGACAGGTAGACACCAAAGCCATGCAATCAAAGAGAACTGCAAGAGGAAAAAGCAATGTTACAGACCAAAAGTCAGAGGAAAAAATTGACTAGAGGAGCACACAGTCACCAACAGATGCATAACATGGCACTACCAAGTAACACCATCTATGACACACCACAGCTGTACACATTAAGAATGACTGCCTTGTATCTGTTATTTCAAGCAGAGTTCTTTTTCTATTCAGTCTTTCACATAATTGTTCTGTAACACCTTTTCAGCAGCTCTCATTATCCTGCCAATCCTTTACGCAGGAGCATTTAGGCCTCCTTTGTACCGGAGGGTTTAGCCTCACACCAACCTAAGATCCCACAACCCTACTTCTCCCTCTCCACCTCCGGCTACACAGCCCTGACCCATCCCTGGTGCCAGAGGACACGCTCCTGGAGGGTAAGCCAGTCAGGGAGCCAATCCAGACAAAAACCAAACTCTTCCACCTCCCCTCCCTCCCTGAAAAGCAACTGCCTTCAGGTGGACCCGTGCTACACACAGACTCACCAGCACCAGCGCAAGGCAGGCACCATGGCAGCCCCACTTTGATTAAAGCTGCCACAGATGCCATTTTCAACTTTCAACCTCAATTCAGCAAGTGTTTGAAAGAGGTTTTTTTTGTTGTTATCTGCAATGCACTTGAGATCACAACCGCTTTCTAAGAGAAAGTTAGTTGTACGTATTAAAGACTGTGATTTAATCTCGTGATGCCTGTTGGTGACTATTAAGTCAGGCTGTAGTTTGACACACACTTCAGCTAGTCCTGTTGTCAAAAGTCCTCCTCCCTAGACAACTTCTGAGCCCTGAACCACAGAAGGATGAATGCCTGGATAGTCATGTAATGAGCCTGAATTTGCAAAATAGCTTCTTTTTTTTTTTGTCTTTCTGGGAGACAGTAGGTGGAAAACAGAAGAAATTTATGTGGGGCAGGTTTCCCTTTCCCAGCAGACATGTCAGCTTAAACACAAGTCAAATTACTGCCTCAGGTTCTTAATTCAGCTATCCATACCAAATCTTAACTGTAACTCTCCCACTCTTTATTACTATTTCATTTCTTATATTGTTTTATTGTTTTCCTATGCTGGTAATATAACGATGGCTCAAAAAGTCTACCTGCCACTACTGGGCAAAAATACACCTCATCTATTTTACTCACACATTAATAGTGCAGAACTGTAACTAACTGACTGTGGTAAGCTTTAACTGAAAAGTGCTTTGAATATTTTGTCTGCCTGCATCAACTCATCAGCAAAAATTGAGCTATCACAGTAACCATGGCCAAAGGCACCTTGTGTCTCAGCTTTGGTGACTTTTTCCAAAGAGAGTCTTTGCAAAACAAAAATAAACGAATAGAAAGCACCCCATGAGAGATAAGGGATTAAATTTTAGTCAGGAAAGTATTAATTTCAGACTTGCAGTTCTGGAGAGCCCCTATCACACACAGAATGGTAAGCCTCCACAKACTTCAGTTATTTGGCTGAGGCCCACGATATGCACAGGTGAGAGAGAAAAGCATTCACTTAAAATACACTGTCAGAGGAAAAGCTTGCAGCAGGACGTCCAGGAGAATGCCCCGGAGCCTTCTTCACGTTCACGTCACTTTAGGCATTTGACAGTACCAAAGCCGTAATGGCACTTAAAATTTAAAGTCTCTCCCTCATACCCCTGCTTCTCCCTCCCTTGTGCTAGCACAAGTGTTTGTGCACTGCATCAGGAAACATGCCCAGGTTAAAAGCTAACTTCTTTTCAGCCAGGTTATTCCTGATCCAGTTTCACTGAGCAGCTGCATAAAAATGTGTGTCGGCCTAAGGGCAGGTGGGTGACACAGTTAATAAGCAACTGCGAGACGGCTCCTTTCAGTGCTCAGCTGCAGCGCCCACAGGGCCGGGTCCAGCTCCCAGTGACCGGGCAGGTGCTGCAGCTCTGTAAGAGCTTCCCCGGGGCCTCCTCCACAGACACTCAGAGTACGGCTGTTGGAAGGATTGGGCATAACATGCGAGGGGCTCCTCCAGAGAGCCCGCCTCCAAGGGCTATCCAGAGCAGAAATGCAAACAGTTTAGAAAATCTATGCAATCAAATAAGCCATTCTATAGAATATTCTTTGGTTTGTAGTGTTGAGATTTTTGTTTGTTTTAAAAAACTGGAGGTAAGGGGATGGGGGAAGATACCCAGTCAGGACAATACTAAGGACAGGAACTTTTTCCTTGGCTCGTGGGGTTAAGTTACATTTCGCTTACAATAGTGAGAACACAGGACATTGCAGGAAACAGAGTATTGAATTTCAGGAGTTTGGCAGTTTGTGTAACCTTAGTATTATTTAAACTCCCTCCCCCACTGCCTTTCTATTTTAATTGACACTGGCCCAAATCCTAAGTCTGCTTACGTGGGCACCAGGCTTGCTGCATTTTCCGCTTCTCTGAAGGCCACACAGCTGAGAATTTGTGAAGGGTGCCTTTGCACACCATCTGTAAGCACTCAGGAGCAGGATTTTACAAAACAGCATGTTCAGAGGGCAGACAGAGTTTTAGAACATCCCTGTGCCAATGGAAACTGTTTGATCAGAAAAATAAGTGATTGAAAACATGAGCAGACTCAAAAACGGTGTTAGAAAACCCAAAACGCAAGAGCATTCTAAGTATTATCAACTGAAATAAAAATGTTAGTACAGTTGTAACACGGGTTTTGAAGGTCAATGACGACCTTTTCCAGAATAACATGTCTATTTTTTAAACAAAATTTTAAAATCTGTTAGAACTGAGTCGGAGTAAGTATACTTCCCCTCACAGAAAAAAAAAAAAGAATTAATTACATATGTGTATGCATGCACATGTGTGTATGCACATGTAAAAATAAAAGGAATCATACATGGCCCTTCCCCCCCCCC